>JANHFK010005622.1:8490-20001 GCA_036250565.1 Sibynophis collaris
CCGCCGGGCCTTGAAGACACACCTGTTCAGAGCGGCTGGCCTCTCGTAAACACCTCTCACAAACCTCCTCGCTTGGGTTTTTTAAATAATTGGGAAATTGGGATTTTAGAACTGGGTTTTTAAAGGAATTATTACAGTCATAGTTTAATTGTTTTTTAAATTTATGTTTTAATTTTTGTATTGAATGTTTTTAATTGACTAAACCGCCCTGAGTCCTGCAAAGGAGAAGGGCGGTATACAAGTAGAATAAAATTCAAATTACCACCAGATTGATTCAGTTGGCTGACCAATCACATTCAGTGTGTAATCCTCACCGGAGCTACATCTACATGGAGGAGAGCATGTTGTTGGGTTCAGTCTTGGGCCTGGTGCTCTTCAACATCTTCATAAATTATCTAAATGAGGGGCTAAAATTAAATGGCTTGTATGATGTGTTGCCGCCGGGGCAGGAGGTGGAGGGTTATTTTATATATGATTTTCTCTTTTATTGTTTTTATGTTTTTATATTCTTGTAAGCCGCCTTGAGTTGTCATGTGCGAATAGGCGGCAATATAAATCAAATAAATAAGAACTCATCAAACTTGTAGATGACACCAAGCTGGGGAATTGCTTTGGAAGATAGATGCAAGATTTAGAAGGATCTTGATAGACTTGAGCACTGGGACCTATCCAATAAAGATGCCGTTCAGTGATGAAACAAGTAAGGTCTCACACTTAAGTAGGAGAAACCAAATGCATAGGTACAGACTAGGAGGCATCTGGCTCAACAGTAGAAATTGTGAGAGGGTCTAAGTATCCTGGTGAATGACTGCTTCAATATGAGTCAGCGATGCACTGCCGCTGCTAAAAATGCCATTCTAGGTTGATTCAGCAAAGGGATAACATCACGATCATGGACATGATAGTTCTGCTTTATACTGATGAGACCTCACTTGGAATCCAGTCCTGGTGACTACAATTCCGAAAAGATGCTGAGGCCCTGGAGATAGTTCGGAGAAGAGCAACAGGGCGTCAAAGGTAAATCTTACAATGAACAGCTAAGGAAACTGGGTACGTTTAGCCCAATGAAGTGAAGGCTCAGGGGAGACATGATAACATTCTTCAAATATTTGAAGGCTACCAAAGGAAAGAGGGCATTGAATTATTCTCCACAGCACCTGAGGGCAGGAGAAGCAGCAATGGGTGGCCGACCAGAGTGAGATTCAACCTGGAAATGAGGAATTTCCTGACAGTAAAGAATAGTTAATCACTGGAGCAGGTTGCCTCTTGGAGTTGCAGGTGCTCCATTGCTGGAGGTTTTCAAGAAAAGATCTTGTCTGAGGTGGTATAGGCACTTCTGCCTTGGGCAAAGGATTGGCCTAGACGACGTCCAAGACTCCTTCTGGCCCTGGGATTCTGTGAGTCCTACCAGTCCCTTATTTATGGAGCACGGGAGGGGCAGTGCAGGGTTCATGTCTCTCTTCCTTTCAGAGGGAACGCAATTACAGTTCTGAAGTGACTCAAAGTGATGCTGACTGACCCGGGGTCTGGAGGCCGTAGGGCCTGCATGTGAAGAACAGATTGGGACTCAAAAGCAGGGGGTAATAGCGGCCAAACGGGCATCTGATTCACCAGCTGTGCCTTTTTCTGCCTCATAAGCTCTTCAGAAAGTGACTCGTGCCTTGGACATCTTGTGATTGAATTGCTAGTGTCCTCTACATGGGACCACCCTTGAAAACCACTTGGAAGCCCCAGCTAGTCCAGAATACAGCATTGTAGGCAGTCCTGGGCGGATGACAATATATGCACATCCTCTGCTGTTTCATGAGTTACACTGGTTACTGTTCGGTTTCTCATGCAATTTGAGGCACTAGTGAAAGCCCTTCGTGAGTTCGGGCCAAGCTACCTGAGGGAATTGCCCAGTGAGCTCAGAGTAGGCTTCAGCAATGTCACAGGACCCAGAAAGCACAATGATGGCTCCTGCTCTCTGGAATGATACATATCTGGAAATCCATATTGTTCCCAGGCTATTGATTTTTCACAACTTGCTGAAAACTGCTTGTTCTTCAGGCCTTGGAATTCAATGTGTTCCATTCATCCGTCTCTTCTTTGATAAAGATTTTAATTTTACTTCATTGTGAACCACCCAGAGTTGGGTGGTCTCAAAACTGTAATATTAAATAGCAACTAAAATACTGTATTGTAAGATGTTAATCTTATAATAAACCTTTACTTGACTCCAGGGTGATACTCTGAGGAGGGATCTGTCTGCTCTCTGACGCCTAATTCAGATGAAGGTAGTAGAATTAGCCCTTTTCAGTTCAGCCTGAGGCCAAAACTTTGTCTTTTGCCACATTATGGACAAAATTTAAATCCAAACCATTTTTTAAAAACAATTCCACTTACAGCTCATTGCAGCAAAGTTGTTCTGAAAGGGATTATAACTTGTTCTATAATTAGAGCAAGGGTCTCAGGTGGCCAAGTGTGTTACAAGAACATTGTCCCTTAAATCCAGAAAGCAAATGACCGGATGCTTTGGATCTCATCAGTTAAATGGGAATGAGAACCCCCAAGAGTTGTATCACCACAATCTCTTTGACTTTCTGCAAACTGAGACACAACCTGAACCACCACTTGGGTTGTTTTTTGTCTCTAGTCAGTTTTCTTCTTTCACTCGATACACTGCTTATTCTTTTACTTCTCTGTAAGCCACCCAGTGTCACTATGGCATTGGGCAGCCTCAAAATTAAACACTATGAATGGATCAGGTCTCCTGATGATCACCCACAAGAGCTTCGTGTAAATATGAAGCAGCATGCATAAAGGAACAGAACTGCAAGGCCTGAGTCGGCTGGAGATTTAGTGGAAATTCTCACAGCATCACTATTGGCAGCAACAGATCCACTTTGGTTTCCTATGAAATCGTTCAGAATGCTAGTGTGTCATTGGCAGTTTGCATTTGGACGTCAACTTTTTTTTTCTAACTTCAGAACAAAGTAGGCCATAACAATAAGTGGGAACTGGCTGTTCCTTGTCAATCCTATAAAAATTACTGGCTTTTTATTAACATTTGCTATAGCAAACAGTAACAGCTTTTTTTTTGGCCTGCAAACAGCTATTCGAGCCGAGAGTGGCACACACTAACATTAATTTTAACATACAATTTTATTCCTGGGCTTTGGAATAGGGCAAATAGCTGGAGCCCAGGTGGTTATGGGCTAAATTTCTGGGTTTTTTAAAATATCAGCTGATCTGTTTTTTTCCTAAACTTGCTTTGAAATATATTTTGTGTTTGTATGTTAGTTGTCTGGTGATGCTACTTAATTGAACAGGAATTCATGAACAAATGCAGGACTAGGAAAAATGCTACTCTTTGACTACTGTTTAGACTTTTCCTTTTATGCCGGAAAACAACACAAAAAAGGTATAGACAGCAGCAATAAATCCAGTTTGTAGTTTGGCAGTTATTGCCTTCATGATGCAGTAAATCAATGTGGCTTTAGATTTTTTGAATCTATGAAGAAAACCTGCATTTTCTGCTTTGACCTATCTACTTTTCCCCACATTTTTGCCTCCCTCAGCAATTAAAAGCCAATTGAGGAATGGCCAGGAAGTCCAGTGGTGTCCTGCACACAGGTTGAAACCAGAACATTGGATGCTTTTTTCCAAGTCCAGAATGTTTGTTTTCAAAACCTGAAAGTTTTTGGCATCCCCATCAGAAAACCAGATCTGACTGAAATGTCCTTTTATCTAGGGTTGCCCAAATTCAGACTAGATTGCTGGTCTTTTAAAGAAGATGGAGGTGTGCCAATCATACCTTCTTCCTGATCCAGTGGGGCTCTGGAAGTGATTCTTGGTAATGGGTTTAGGAGGGGTGAGCCACATCTTCAACCCTCCCAGTGCTTCATGTTTGGATAATTCACCTTGGAAAATACCCCGACCAGCCCTGGAGAATTGGCATATTTTGGAGTTCTCTGGAAAGTTCCTGTCATGGAATGGTAAGTCTTGCAGGTGCCTAAAAGCTTTTTGCTTTTTTCAGTGAACAGATATTAACCCATATTTTAACAGGCATTATTTATAGTTTAAAAACAGTCAGATTACATAGCATGTTCCAGACCTAACCATATATATATATATCTTGATAAACTCTCACAAGTCTGTCAGAGAATTAAGTAGCCTCAATACAAAATGTAACATTTCTCAATTTTTCAAACATTTCTGCTCTTTCCATCATTGACTTTTTAGTGCAACCATAAACAATTTAAGTGCATTTTACAGACATATGAAAAGCAGAATTAACATTCTTAAAAACTCCTGGATCTCCTAGTATGGTTTGCTGACAGCTCCAGCAGACAAGCCCATGTTTAACTGAAACTACTGCACATTGAGTTGTGCTATCTGCACTGCACAGCAGTTGTTTCTCCAGTGGTGTAATATTGAAGAAAAGGGGAAGAAAGCGAGGCCAAAAACTTTATAGAAACAGTTTATTTACTCTAAACAGCAACACAGACAAAACTCCATAAACACAAAGGAGGTGACGCAGAATCAAGATGCGGCTGACTTTGGATCCAAGGCATTTATGCAACAATCTAATTCCTTATTGGTAGAAAACAAAAGGGAATGGAGGACATGTTTTTTTTTTCTTACCAGCCAAGTAGAGGCAAAAAAACAAAAAAACCACAAAAAAACAAAACAACCCCCCCAAACATTTTAAAGCGTGCCTGCATCTGAGAGCAAAGAAACTAGAGATACTAGTGAATTTATAGAAGTATAAAAGTTTATAGTTTACAGCAGTTGAAATACTGACATCAATATTAAAATAAAAGCAAGTTTTACATAACAATCAAAAATACAAAAGACTGAAGGAAGAGACCCTGTATGAAAAACTGGGGACAATTCAGCAAGTTTAGAACTGTATACAAGTGGTGAATATGGAAAATGGCACACATATAATCCCTTCCCCTAAATGACTATTAATTGTACATAGCGACATTAGATTTGCAAAAGTTTTGTAAACAAGTTCTTGCCAATTAATCCCTTCCTTTAAAGATGTGGATGACAGGAGCTTATGATGGTGCAAACTTCTTGGCTTGTGCTCGAACCCTCTTTTCATATTCCACTCTGTTTTGGCTAAATGTAGAGAAAAAAAAGCTAACGATTCTCAAAGATCAGAATCCATAGTGTTCTAGATCAGATTCTCCCTAGCACAAAACCCCACAAAAATCAAACTGATGGTATTTTAAGTGATTTTTCACTGTTTCCCTGGAGATGGAAATTAACGATGGAGTTACCGGCTAGGACTCAAATACAAGCACTTTAGAACACGCCTCCCAAGAATATTGATATGCATGAATTGGTATGAATGCCATCTGTTTCAGATGCAAAATCAGTATCAGATTGAATGCAATTATTTATAATAATTAAGTAATTTAAAAGAATGGGAAAGATGATAAGCATGGGAACTCTAAAGAGGAAGAATCTCCAAAAATCAAACCAAAAACCTTCACTTTGAACTGATGTCCCTGATGCCTCAGAGACCTTAATGGTGTTTTCTCATGTCCCAAAGGCTTTTAGCAGCAAATTCTTTATTTGTGAGGTAGGAAATGGGCCTCAACTCTTTTTAGTTGTGAACACCTAACAATTTACTAGCATGCAGCTTTTCCATGGAAAATTATGCTTAGAGTAGAGCTCCTAACTTCAGAAAATAAAACAATGCTTCAAAATTAACTATTTCAAAATTAAAAAGGTTTGTTTTCAAATAAATACACTGTGTTTCAGAAATTCTGCTAAACCATTCTGGCTAGGCTGCAGTTCAGTGGAACCTGTTAGGAGTGGTTAGAATTTAGTTTTGCATATCGCAATCGCAATCGCAACAGCACTTAAGCTTATCTACCTCTCCAGCGTGCTTTCCAGCACTCCCTAGGCAATTCCAATGTCAGCCCATTGCTCCCCAGAAATCCGACTCCTCTTCTTACTGACTTCGGAAGGCTGAGTCAACCTGTCAAGTCTGTCAGGATTGAACTCCTGGCTGTGGGCAGAGTTAGCCTGCGATACTGCATTTAACCACTCTGCCACCACTGTGCATAATTGTATATATGTAATATATACAAATATTATTTGTATATAATACAAATCCAGTATATTATAAATGTATGTAAACATTTAATGATGAGGTGGAAAACCAGTTATCAGTGGGAAAGTATTCATTATATAATGTACATGCTGCTTAAAATGCTAAACATTAATAAAACATCCATTCAAACTAAAGTCCAGTAACATCAAACTAGCTGATCACTTACCAATATATTTTTAAAGTATTTCAACAGAAACCTTTTAATGACCTGCTTGTATAATTACTCACTCATAAGAGTAACACTTATTTCCCAAAGACTGCAAAAGTGCAGTTATTTCAACAGCCTCCTGGAGGGACCCATTGGAGCCTCTGCAGGCAGGACATTTCAGAATTTGGGAGCCATCACAAAGTTGCTATGCTGTCTTTCCCTCTCTTTACTTCCCTCCCATTATATAAAGTAACTGAGTTTAATCATCATAGTTTGTGGCAGGGGACTGAAACTTAGAATTTTTGCAAGCAAGATAATAGCTGTGGAGATGTAAACCAAAAATGAAATATAATTAGGAGCAGAAAATATTGAAAGATGGTTGTAATGGGATTTCTTGCATCCTTGTTCTGGAAATTCAGACTATTTAAGGGTGGGCACCCCTGGCGGAACCAGGTTTTGCCTGAATAATGGTTTGGCTGCTCAATATGGAGTGAAGGAATGCAGAGTACATGATCAATTTGGATTAAGAACCAGAAGGAGCCAACAGCAACCTAGACTTTTCCCTTAAAAAATCCACACTTGGTGCTCCTCCCTTCCCTTCCCTACTCAAATATATTCTCACAGCATGGTCTAATTTCTCCACATAGCATCGCCACTTCCTAACATTTCTGCTTCTCCACAGGGAACAGACAAAATATCTTATTACCTAACCTGCATCTCCGATATTAATCTTGGGATTCTGCCCATGAATGCCTGCTTCCCGCTCTCTACCCCCACATGTTAAAGGAGCTCTCGGCATCGATTGCCTCACTTTGCCCTCATAAAGGAAATTACAAAGGGCTCTTGATTATCTACATGTATACAGATTAGGGGGTTATCCACGTTAGGTCTGTGCATTTACCTGCTAAAACAAATAGGAATGAGGGTGAGAAGCAGGGATTGAATACATTGGCTGGGTTAAAAGCTACAGGCACTCCCCATCCTCTGCGTGTCGTCCAAGTGAGCTAACTTCTTTGGTGGCAAATTATATTCTGGATAAGCAATATTATAGAGGCTCCTCCCTAAACTTACAACAGTTCATTTGGTGACTGATTGAAGTTACAACGGCACTGAAAAAAATGACTTATGACCATTTTTCACTTATGACCGTTGCAGCATCCCCAGGGTCACATGGTTTACATTCAGATGCTTGACAACTGACTCATATTTGTGACGGTTGCCATGTCTCAGAGTCACGTGATCCCCTTTTGCGACCTCCTGACAGGCAAAGTCAACGGGGAAGCCAGATTCACTTAACAACCAGGTTACCAATTTAACAGCTGTAGGGATTCACGTAACTGTGGACAGAAAGGTTGTAAAATGGGGCAAAACTCACTTAACAAATGTTTTACTGTTTGGGCTCACTCGTGATTGTAAGTCGAGGACTCCCTGTAGCGAATGGGCAGGAGGAAAGAACCCCAGAACATTTTCACCCTTTCAAGTTTGGGTCAAAATAGCATTACGTAATGGCCTTCCTTTTCTCATTGATTTTTGAATGTGAAGACCGAAAACCTCCTCATACAAGCATTTCATTCTTATATTTTTTATGATTTTGGATGATGACTGTTCTGGATTTACACATATTTATTTGCATTATTTTCTGTTTTATTACTATGGTCCTGTTTAGTATCTGTTGTTGTTGCACTGTAAACTAAAGTAAGTTGGCTTGTAAGAAGCATGGAAGTATAAATGTAACAGTAAATAACTTTTCTGTCAAAATCTGTAGCTGACATGAATGCCTCTTGGAGGGAGGGAGGGAGGGGGGTTCTGCCTGTCCTGAAGAAGGCAATGGCCCAACCCTGTTAGAAGAAGCCAACCTTGGACCCAGCCAATCTTCCATTTCCTCTTTCTAGGGAGAGAGATTGAAAGGGTGGTTGGCATTCAGCTGCAGAGGGCCCAGAATGAAGTGGATTACCTGCACCCTTTTCAATCTGGGTTTAGGACTGGATTACCTGCAGATTTGACAAGCACTGTTTTTCAGTGATTCTCCTCTGTGGATGTTGGGGGGGGGATGTCTAGCCCTCAACCACTACGATGTGGACTGCCTCAGGGTTTGGGCTGCCCACTTCTTTTAACATCTACATGAATTGAAGATACTTAGTCAGGCATCTTCACCCCAGTTGGCAGCTGATGTCATCTCAGTGCTGTAAGGGTCTGGACGGGCAGGAAGCGGCTCCAGCTCAACCTGAGCAAGACAGAGTTTGGGGGTTTTGTTCCCCTTTGACTCTTGATAAAGTAGCACTTCTCAGGTAGAACTGCTGGGTTTGGGGCTTCAGGGAACAACCACAACTAGAGAGGCTGTTGCAGCTCTTGCTGGCCAACTGCTGCTCATGATTAATCATGGCTTGGTCACTTATTGGTTGGACCTCAGCAATGCCTTCTGCGGAGACTGCCCAGAAGTTATAAGTGCCCAGAATGCAGCAGCTCACCCAGTTCTGGGCATCGCTCCCTTTACCCATGTGACAACTTTGCTGCAGAGACTGTGCCGCCTTTCAGTTTCTTCCTGGGTGCAATTCAAAGCGATGGTGATTCCGTCAGGCAGCCCAGGTGCCTTTCTCATTGCAGGGCAGCCTTTGGGTCCCTTCCGTTAAATGCTGCCATCTAGTGGAGCGAGGCAGAGTGCCTGTTGTGTAGCAGCCCCACCCAGTAAACACCCTTCCTCTCCAGATCAAGCAACCCTCCTTACGTTCCTGGAAAGCCATAAAGAGCAGGCACTGGAATGCTATGGGGCTGGAGCCTGGGGGTTGCATAGGTAAATGGCTGGAGGCTGCAGATTAGGCGTCTCCAGTTTTCTCATCTCTAAAGCTGAACATGTTATTGTTGTTTTACAAGATGGGTGGCCATTTAAATCAAATCCTATTGGAGGCCAGGGATGGACTAATAGGCCTGTAAACGGTGCCCTCACACACACACCCCTTTGGGGTCACTTGCAAACAGTGCCTTCCTCCTGCATGTACCACATGCAGCTCTAAGAGGGAAGAGGTGTCCCCACACCTGTCTAAAATGGTTTAAAATGAAGCCCTCGTTCCAAGAGCAGCAGAAAATGAATCTGTTCCATTACTTGTTTGAATTTTTAAAAGAATAGTGAAAATGAGAAGAAATTAGATACAGATAGTCCTTGACTTACAACAGTTCTTTTAGTGACCATTCAAAGTTACAACGGCACTGAAAAAACTGGTTTACGACCGTTTTTTACACTCACGACTCTTGCAGCATTCCCATGGCCAAGGGATCAAAATTCGGACCCTGGGCAACTGACGTGTATTTCCCAGGGGGTCACGTGATCACCTTTTGCAACCTTCTGACAAGCAAAGTCAATGGAGGACTCCAATTCACTTAACCACCAGGTTGCTAACAAGTGCAGTGATTCACTCAACATCTGTGGCAAGAAAAACCGTAAAATGGGACAAAACTCACTTAACAAATGTCTCACTTAGCAACATAAATTTTGGGCTCAATTGTTGGTTGTAAGTGGAGGACTACCTGTAGTTCAGAGACCTAATCCTTGATATGTGAAAAGATGAAACTGATTTTAATCTCAAATTCCATGATCCATGTTTGCTATAAAAAAAGGAGTCGAAGGCAACTCACCAGTAGATTGTGTAAGCCTCTGCTTGAGCTGGGTCCTGGATATTTGGTTCATTTAGGAGTTCTTGAATTCCTAACAAGATCTAAGAACATAGAACGAGAGAAGCAGCACTGTAGACTTCCACCTTGCAAAACCATGGATTAAAATCAGATACATATTTTCATCAAGGTATTAAATGCTTACCTTCAGCTGTTAATTGTGAATTTAAAATATTAAAAAATTGTTAGGTCTTACAGGTATACAATTAAGGGCAATTGAGTCAAATTGGTATGATGCATAAATTAGGTCCATGTTCTAATAAAATGCATACTTGTTTAATTGTGATTGCAGGCCTCCAATCCTTATCCTCTTCTAAGATAGACAGGCAGACTGTGCCTGAAGGATACACATTTGGATGGAATAAAGGTGGCTCAAATTTGCCTAGAGAAAGGAAAACTTGGTTCAGATACAAGGCTTTGGCAAAACACTTTTAAAAGTTACCAGGGCTTCAATCAATGCTGGGAACAAGAACCTGCTCCTTGCCTCTATACCCAGTTTGAACCCCCTTCTCTGAAGGAAACCAATTGAATTTATTTTGTAATCACTTTTAGATCGTAAGGACTATAACTGGTGATATCACTCTTGAATCCTCTGAATAAGGCTTTTTGAACCAAATTTGTTTTAAAAGAGCACTAGTAACTTAAAGACGGTAACAAGAGTTGGGTAGGAAAGAATCCCAAAGGAAAAAAAAATTGAAAGAAGATGAAACTGAAATCTGAAATGCATCTAAATAGTATTTGTTTCATGCACTTTATATTATATACTCAGAACCAATTAACACAATGAAAATGAAAAATCTCACAATATCTAATGGAAAGAAATGTCTCCTCCAGAAGAGACAAACAGAAAGCAGCACAGCTTCGGAGTTACCGAAAAGTGGATTTCAGAATCTCTGCCCATGAAAAACTTCAGTAAGGGAGTAATACACAAAATAAAGGAAGCGGCCAATTCCTGCGATTCCAGGCAGCCAGTTCTCTTCTGCGGATCCCCAGAACTTTTGCACAAGGAAAAAGAGATGGAGATTGTTCTAAATGACAACAGAGCGTGGAAATCGCTCAGAACCCGAGATGGGCTGAAAGGAAAAGGTTTCACAAAGCAGGAGAGAAAACGGGCGGAGGGGATGCGCCGCTCGGTCCCATTGAAGGCCAACGGCTGGGCCGCCGCCAGAGGGGCAGAGAAGGGCCCGCTTGGGCCTCACTCGAGGGGGGGGAGAGGCTCCTGCTTGGCTCCCTCCGGTTCCTGCGCCGTCTTGGAGCTCGGAGCTCTGCCAGACTTACATTTCGGAGGCGAGGAGGGATAATCGTCCTTAAACAGCATCCGCAACTTAAACAAGCCTCCTTCCCACGGGGTCTGCGGGGAGGGAAGCACAGAGAGGCGGCCTGGTTGGGCTCCGTGTCTCCCTCCCTCGGCGGCCCTTCCAGCCTCCCTCCCTCCTTCCCTGCGGGAGCGGACAAAGGCGGGCGCTCCTTACCCCTTTCTTGCCCGGAATGGCGCACTCCCAGTTCATGAGGTTCATGGTGCCGTCGGGGTTCTTGGTGGGCACCGCCACGAAGCCCTGCCGGGAGACGGAGGTTAGACAGGCCC
>JANHFK010005624.1:0-10604 GCA_036250565.1 Sibynophis collaris
TAAAACAAAAACAAGAATTAGAAAAACAAGGGATTGAGACAGATTGGTATACACAATTGCAAATACAATCAAGATATAAAAAAGACTTGAGAGAATATGGTTTTAATTTAGGAACATCAGAACTAGACAAGATATTGTTGGGATCAGATGAAAAAATGATTAAGAAATTATATAATTACCTATTGCAAGTAAAACTAGAAGAGGAAGAGGTAAAAAATAATGATAGCATGGGCAAAAAACTTTGGATATATGATAGAATTAGAGAAATGGCAACAGTTATGGAAAATAAACTATAAATTAGCAATGTCAACAGCATATAAAGAAAATTTAGAGATTAACAAATTGGTCAAAGTAACAGAAAATAAGAGAAAAGACAAAATAGGAATAAAAACCCAGATGACACTCGAGTAAATGGAGAAAAAGGAAAGGGCGAGGGAAGGAAAAAAAAGAAATGGCTTCCAGAGCTGACACAAATTTTATATTTTTGAAGGATTCTGAACCTTCAAAAGTTCATCAACTTTTTTCGTATAGACCCTTTCTCTTTCTAAGTTGTTCAAATGCTTTCATTGATCTTGTCACCAGTTTTTCATCCTTTATGATGTCCATATTACTGGCTTGCAGTGCATTTGAAAGAAGTGTGATTTCTTCCAGAATATCAATCATCTATGCCAAATCATTTTTAAAAAAATATATTCTCCAGTCAGTCATACCTGAGTATTTTTCATTCACATGAAAATACTGATAGCGCTGGATAAGCATGCCACATCGCTAGGGTTTCCCTTAAACTACAGGCAGCCCATCTTGGTCCAAAAACTCTACCAATCTTTATGATGTGAATTTTAGGTTCTTTGGATATGTTGTTAAGTTCAATTAGGTTCTTATTGGGTTGATTAAAAATAGCATATATCTTATCAATAAATATTTTAAATATTTTAAAATGATTTACTTGCTTTATTTCCTTTATGGAGTCATCTAAAACAAGTTGGAGGCAATGGTTTAAGCAGTGCCATATTGTGATGTTTGGAAACTCTTTTGCCATTCTAGTGCACGCTCCAGATTTTCTCCCAAGCTGCTGGCACCATCAGAGCAAAACGCTAATACACTTTTTTGTAGGTAGTTCTGGGTTAACCCAACCTTATGTAAATTTTCCAGAACTGAAGAACATATTGTCTCTGCCTCTTGTTTCTTCAATTCAACAAGCTCGAAAAAAATTGTTGGTGGGTTCTCTGAATCCTCAACTTTTACGAAAACTATTAAAACTGGTTTGCAGGATACCCATTGAGGCTTCATCAATGATCAAACATATTTTCAGATTCTGTTCAATAATGCTAGTAAACATTTTGGTTTTAATTTCGTTTGCAATGCAGTTGGCCTTGAATGCAATGCTATTTCCCAGATCTACTCCATTTTCAGTTTGCAATTCTACCAATTCTTCTATGCATGAAAATGGTCTACATCCTTTTGCCAGGCTGTAAACAGTTTTGAATATGTTACAAGTGGTGCCTAAATGTTTTTCAGACATCTTGTCAGTTCTTTTTGTTATAGCATCCTGCTCCCCTTGTTTTACGTTCTCTCTGCAAATGGTGTAAGCTTTTGATGCAAAATGTTCTTTCATTTACTTCCTTAGAGATGCTTGCTTTACTTCTTTATTTTTCCCAGATGCCTCAATCTTGAAATGCTTCCATCCTTTGGACACATGAACACTGTTCTTTATTGCAAAGTCATGTTTCGCACAGTACTTGCAACCTAATTTCTTGTTTGAAACTTCCAGTCTCTCATACGTCTCTTGACGTTTCTCAACTGTTGCACATTCCAGCAGTCAGGAAGATTAATTTCAATTTCAAACTCGGGTGATTCAATATTTGACTTGCTGCTTTCTCCAAGTTCAAGTGATGGAAGTGGTGGTGCTTGTGGTGCTTATGATGGTGTTGGATCATCCAAGGCCAAATCTGGTTATTGTTGTTCCAGTTTTGGTTTCTTGGTGAAGAAAGTGGCCAAACTCTGTTGCCTTTTTTATCATTCCTGTTAAAGACTATTACTGCAAAAGAAAAAAATTGTGCTTTGTAAGCTGAGGATTATGCTTTGTTAACAGAAGGGTTCTTGGTTTCACCATCAATGTAAAGTTTTTTCAGGATGTGACTGGGGTCCAACAACCAAGAAAAATATAGTTTTTCATCTAAGAAGTTAGATCAAGAAGAATGAATTTCATAGGTACATTCACAGAGCAATATTGAATTGTTTTCCTGAAATTTATTCCTCAGTTCAAGAGTTAGTGGTGTCATGGTTAGAAACAAAGGAAAAGCAACATATAGAAATAATATCAGAAATATTTTGGGTATTTTAAAGGGAATACAATCATATTTAATTTTACACGTTAACAGCTGTAGTGAGTGTGAAACACTACAGAAACACACAAAATCTGACAAAGCTGCACAAATATAAAAGCAGCTAAAATTTCCTAAATTTTATATGGCTATTTCCTAAAAAAACAAAATTTCCTAAACCTTACCCCCCTCCAATTAACTATTTTTTAAAAAAACAAAAAAAAAGCCACTTACCCAATTGAAGGCATAAGGCAGGCAGGCAGATTCAGTTGGTCACTGATGAGATGGTTGCAGGCTGCGACCGTGGGATTGCGGGCAAAGCAAGACAGGCAAATCTGTGACCAGTGGCTCAGGATTCGGTTTGGGAGTGAAGCAAAGTGAAGGTAAGAAAGCTGGAGGTGGGTTAGTTAGCTAGGTTGCAACCGATCCCTGTCAACTTCGCAAACTATCTGGTACCAGGGACAGGTGGCTGTGGCATGCTAGGTCATCCACAACCGATCACTGCCAGCATTACGAACTACACGAGGGCAGGGATGGGGGGGGGCAGCACACTAGGCTGCAACTGATCCTTGGTGGCTTGGCAAACTATAAGCCTACCAACCATGTTAAAGCTGGGGAAGATGTCCAGAGCCATGAGGTTCGAGCAGGTCAATGGCTCACTGTTGGAGGGGCTCCCATTAAAAACTTAACCAAGCCCAGGAAGCTGGAGATGGGTCAGCACTGGGAGATGATCTGATTCATGTTCATCCCAAAAATGACAGAAGCTGTGATCTTGGAGTTAGCCTGGTTGGACAAGTGGGGCCCAATGATACAGTGGGAAGGGGGAACAGGAATTTGAGGCTATGGAGAGGCCCTCTCCCTCCCCCATACAACTGAACCATTCAAGCCATGCAGGAGATGGATGGCAAGGGCCCAGAATACTCAAGGGCCAGATTGGATTGTCCCCCAGGGACCCAAATCATCCCCAAAGAATATCAGGACCTGGTGGAGGTGTTTAATGAAAGGGAATATGATTACTGCCCCCTCAATGCCCCACGGACTGTGCAATCAAAATCTTGCTGAGAGTGAAGCTTCCTAAGCCTAAAATGTACTCTGTGACCCCCAGGGAAATGAGGGAGTTAAGAGAGTACACCAACAAAAATCTAGCCAGAGGCTTCATCCAATTGGCTAAATCCCACGTAGTGGTCCTGTTTAAGGGGGGGGGAGACAGAACTATGAGGTTATGCATGGATTTGAGAGGGATCAATAGGGTGTGTGTGGAAAACATGTACCCTCTCCCCCTCATGAAAGACATGCTAGCACATTTGGCTAAGGGAAAGATATTCATCAAATTAGACTTGAGGGAAGCATATTACCATGTCAGAATTAGAGAGGGAAACAAATGGAAGATGGCATTCAATTGCCCACTGGGAATTTTCCAGTTTAAGGTGATGCCATTTGGACTGCAAGAGCCCCCTAGGGTATTCATGCAGTTGATAAATGAGGTATTACACAAGCACGTGTTTAAGGGGGTCCTAGTTTATTTAAATGGCATCCTTATCTTTACTGAAATGATTGAAGAGCATGTCCAATTTGTCCACCAAGTCCTCAAGAAGCTACTGGCAGCGAACCTATATGTCCAACTGCTAGTTCCACCAGATCTGCCTGTACTACCAAGTGTCAAGTGAGGGGGTGGAAATGGACCCAGCAAAAGTGAAAGCTATCCTAGAGTAGCAGCCCCTAACCCTAAACCTCCCCCATTTTCCTGCCAATCATCTTTTCCTTGAGACTAGCACAGATGCACATCCCAAAAAGGCTCCATCTGAAGCCTTCCGTCTTGCAATCCTGTGCAGAGAAGGCAGAGGTTGGTTCCAAAGCTGAGGTACTGGCAGGTCTCCGTGGATAACATTGAGTTGTGTGTCTTGCTCCAGCGAGGTGGGTGCAGGCTGGGTTGCAACAGTGCAAGAGAAGACAGGGTTTTGGAGTGCAAAGGAGGAAGGAGCGATTTCCCTCTCCTTTCTCCATCCCACTGCAGGGCTGCCACAGAGCTCACACAGGAAAGTGTGATCACTGGTGATCGGGGCCCTGGCAGGCCAACAGCGGGGGAGATGTTCCAGAAGTCTGAGCAGGGCAGCCAGGAGGGCAATAAGGCCAGCCGCAGCAGGTGCAGCAGACCCAGCAGCCAGGCAGAGGTGGGGGGGAACTGATGCTAACGTGCCACATGGCCTTCTGCTTCATTGTAGCAACAGCCTGACCAAGACCCAAGCTCCAGGCCTGGTGGAGCACAAACCATGCCACTGCTTGCTCCAGAGCCACAAAGTGAGCTGAGGAAGAGAGAGGCCCTTGTCTGCAAGATTGCCTGGTGCGGGCAGGGCTGGGCTGGCAAGAGTGTGCCAGAAACACCTCAAGGCACCTAGAGAGACAGAACAAGAGGCAGATCATGCCCCTCGCTGGATCAGCTGATTCATGGGACGAGCCACCATGAGGTGACCATGCTTGCCTGCTGCACATTAAAAAAAAAAAACCCTCCCCAAAAATAAGCTTGAGTGCTTATTTTCAAGCCTAAAAGAAAATAAGACTGGGTCTTATTTTTGGGAAAACAGGGAAATGGTAATACTGTGTTTCCTACAAAAATAAGTGCTACCCTGATTTTTTGGGATGGGTCTAATATAAACTCTACCCCAAAAATAATCCCTAGTGAAGGGGGTGGGCATGGCCAACACAGGAAGTAGCCCAACTGTGTATCCCCTCACAAACAAAGGCAGCAATCCCTCAGGCATGGTAGCTCCTTCCCTTCCCCAGTCATCTCACAGAGGCTCAGCCCCTTAATCACAGCCCCACATATCAGCTGAGCCAGTGAGAGCCGGGTGCTGCCTCTCATTCTGTCTCCCTGGGTTCCTGGAGGTGTTTCCGGCACACTCTTACCAGCCCCGGTCCTGCCACTCACTTTATGGCTCTGGAGCAGGCAGCAACTACAGTTTGCACTCTGTTAGGCCTGGAGCTTGGGTCTTCTGCAGGCTGCTGCTTTGAAGAGGCAGAAAGCCATGTGGTGGGTTGGGATCACCTGCTTCCCCCTGCCTCTGCCCAGCTGCACTTGCTGCTGCTAGCCTTGTGAGGGTTCTTCGTCCTCCTGGCTACACTGCTTTTAGCCACCCTGAGGCTTTGATGGGCAGGAACTCTATGGTAGCCCTGCAGTGGGATAGAGAGAGGGTGAGATCGCCCCTTCTTCCTCCATCTGTCTGTTCCTGCCTGGTGTGGGGCAATTTTGGGGATGCAAAGGAGGAAGGGGCAATCTCCCCTCCCTCCTCCATCTGTCTGTCATGCTGCAGGGCTGCCACAGAGCTCCTGCCCACTGAAACAGTAGCTTACCCAACCCACTTTCTGCTGGTATGTAGATATGCAGTTAGACCAAATGGGTTTCCTTTGTTCTCGCGTAAATCATCCCCAAGGAAAACCGGATTGGCAGGAAAATCCCACCCCACCCCCATTTTCCTGCCGATCCACCTTTTCTTGGGGATGATTTATGCCAAAGCCATGAAGGGAGCATTTTTGGAATGTTTGTGTGTGTAGGGCTGGTGGGGTTGATGAGCAAGAGAGGGGGGATCTGGTTTAGGTGAGTAGGGTGAAGCAGGGAGGCAGAATTGCAGGCACTCCTCAGATCTTGTTGGCTGTCTCATTCATCAGACTTTGATTTTGCTTGAGATGTGGGAGAGGGAGAAAGATTGGAAGCGCCCGCACAATGGGTGGGCAAGGTGAGGAAAACTCTTTCAGAAAGTGATCTGCAAGTGGGGGGGGGGATTTTCCTGCTAATCCTCCTTTCCTTAATGATTTATGAGAGAACAAAGCAAACCCATTTGGTCTAACTGCATATCTACACGCCGGTGGAAAGTGGGTTGGGTAAGCTATCGTTTTGGTGGGCAGGAGTTCTGTGGAAGCCCTGTAGCAGGACAGATAGAGGAGGGAGGGGAGATCATGCCTCCTTCCTTTATGCCCCAAAAGTTGCCCCGTGCCAGGCAGGAGCAGCCCACAAGGGCTGCTGAGAGCAGTGCAGCTTGGAGGGGAAGAGCCCAGTGAGGCCAGCAGCAGCAGGTGCAGCAGAAGCTGGGCAGAGGCGTTGGGAGGAGGGGTGATCCCAACATGGCCTTCTGCCTAATCATAGCAGCTGTCTGAGCAAAACCCAAGATTCAGTGTCCCAGCAGCAGCAGGGCCAGCAGGCAGAGAGGGTAGAGACCAGGGCATGCTGAGAGCTTGGTTTGCAGCTGCAGGCAAGTTGGGACAGAGGATGGGGTCAGCAGTAGCAGTGTTCCCACTTCTGTTGGCCCCTGCGCTTGCCACCTCCTGTAGGTGAAAAAAATAAGACACACCCGAAAATAAAGCCTAGTCCTTATTTTCAAGTCCAAAAGAAAATAAGATCAGGCCTTATTTTCAGGGAAAGACGGTAGGTGCCATGGGTGCAACTCCAAAACAATTGAAGCACCACTTAAACACCATCACCATCAATCAATTACATCCTGAGACAATATCTGTAATACCATGAAACATCCAGATGTGTCTATTCTAGGTAGACAAAAATGCCAATTTCAGTCTGAATATCTGGCTGACTGTGTAATGAACCATAATAATAATAGAGTTTTGAAGCTTTGAGAGCAGCTGAAATCAGAAGTAATTTTAATTATATAAAATCAAATGGCACAAAGCTCTTCTCTCTTTCCTCTTAAAAGACTGGAGGTAAGCAGAAAAAGAAATTTTATTAATATTATAGACCAAAATAAATTCAGTAGAAAAGCTCCTACATCCTGTTTTGAGTTAACTGCTCAACCTACAAAATGTAAGTGAAAACGTAAGCACCACTCCACTGTAATTTCAAAGAGTATGGTTATTATTTTGTATAATTGTCATTGATCTATTAGGTCCATGCTTTAAATTACATGAATCTGGAAAGAAATAATGAAATATCAGAGAAGTCTACCTGCTTTCATTCCTGGAGCCAAACGGCATTTTTTTAGCATCAGCAATAATTATTATACCCCAGAAAGAGAAGGGGAAAAATGTTTCATTATGCAATGTTGCATTTAAAAAAAAAATAGGATCAGAAAAACAAAAAGTTAAATATACTTATACATGAATTATATTTGTGTACCCAGCATTACTCACCATCAGAGAAACCAACATCAGTCATTGTTCTTAATGTGTGGTGGGCTTAGGTGACTCTAGAGAAGTATTACAGAGAGAAGTTTCTTTCATCTTTTAAGCTGTGCAAGTGGCAAGTTCAAAGAAGCAAATGTAACATTTTAAAAACTTCCATTCATGAATTATCCTGTATTATAACATTTTCATAAGTGACAAATACCAATAATTTCAACTTTAAAGATATTTTGGATTTTCTGATATAGCTTCAGAATTGGTTTGATTTCAGAAACAAACTTCATCATAAATGATTGGCCTGATAAAGGTTATATTATTTATATTAAGAAATCAAAACATGTTTAATATCATGTTTAAACACTATATTTCTGTTGATATGTATTAGGCAATTCTATCTTTAATTTATAGAATCATAGAATAGCAGACTTGGAAGAGACCTTTGGAGATCTTCTAGTCCTGCTTTAGCAGGAGATTATATTTATACTAATAATTGTTGAAAAACCTTGTAATAATCATTAACATCTAATTGATTTAAAATATTTATTCTGGAATCTGCCGTGCTTTTTAATAAAACATTTTATTTTTAGAGTTTTTCAACAAATTTAAATATTCATGAAACTGAGCATCAAAACACAATCTACATCCCAATAGCCTACAAATATATCTACCTGCATGTAAATCAGGAAATGAAGGACCTTTCCACTGTAAGTCTATATGGAGGCCTCTACATATGACAGAACATTTAACAAATCTTCAAAGTTATATTAGATCCCCAAAAGCTAACAAACATTCAAAGTTACAATAGAGCTCCCCCCCAAAAGGTACATATAACCCCACTTCAAAGTTATGATGGTTGCAAAAACCCTGCAGTATCAATGCACCTGCCGCAGCCCTGCGAAATAGATTTGTGAAACACAAACCACACTTGTCACCATTGGTGACACTGACTACTTTGATTTGGGATTTTAGAATTTCTCTCTCATGAAAACACAGGCAAAGTGTTATATGAAAACTATTTCTCTTCTCCCCAGTTACATTAAAATATAGGATGAAGCAGGCTGTCATCCCACTTGCTCCATCAACATCCATCTCACCATTTAGTTTGAGAGTAAAAAGAACCAGCAAAGAATCAGCAAGATATTGCCTGTTGAAAGAATGGAAGTGCTTTCAATGGAGGTGTGAGGAGGAGGGGGAAAGATGTGGAATTAGAATGATTTTAAACAACAAAAATAGTGCCCTTTAGACATTTTCCATGGTGTCTAAATATATAGAGCACTAGTAAGTGTGCGTGGGAAAAGGACAGGCAGTCCTTTAGTTCTAAATTAGAAAGAAAAATTAATGCTTTCTGCATTTGTAAAATCATTTCCCCCTCCTTTACTCCTTTAATTTTGTTGTTAAGAAATAAGATGAGATTATGTTCATTCTTTTTAAATAATAATGCACCTCCCTTCTATTTTTGAGAAAGGGCGTACAAACTGGAGACTTGACAGGCAGCTATATGCACCAACATAATGGAGGCATGTACAGATGTAAGTGCTCCATATGAGAGTATTTTGTTAGGCTTTGGATTGAAGGTGTGGGTGGTCATGGAGTGCCCCCCCCCGCACCAGAAAGCAGTTACAAAGCATTCTGGTTTTTTATCGACAATTCATCCCCACCTTTGCTAAAATTGTGTTATCCACTACCAACATCCTAAAGATAAAGGAAGAGGTTAAGCCAAAGCTTAGCCATCCCTTCAAGTGGACAATGGAATGCCAAGTAGCCTTTGAGAAAGCGGCTGTTTGCAGCTGAACCTGTCCTTAAGCATCCTGACACAGATGTCCCCTTCATAGTCCAGGCTGACACCAGTAACGTAGCTGTGGGGGCCATGCTATTACAGGCAAATGCCACTGGGGTCTTACAACCCTGCACTTACACCTCCAGGAAATTAACTGAAACCAAAAGGAGAGGGGTAATATGGGAGAAGGAAGCATTTGCTTCCAAAGGACCCTATTAACTCAAAACACCCTTTTGAGGTATGGACTGACCATAAAAACACCCCAAAAACTGTCATCCAAGCAAACTTGTTGGGCACAACACTTTAACCATTTTAATTTTTTCTTGCACTACCTTTCTGGAGGAAGAACTTTATGGCAGATGCTTTATTTTTTTATTGTTTTATGACCTGGGGGGTTACCTCTGATACCTCCTGGGGAGCGAGAGGAGGGGAGATAGGCAACCAGTGAGAGAGGCCACCAATTCTCCCCCTTATCCCGCTTGTGTATATCATCTGACACCCTGGGAAGGAAACAACCCTCCCGAACTTTTTGTACATCTCCCCACTGAGACCCGGAACATCTTAGACGGGACGGGGCTGGAACCTGGATCCAGACTACCTATGATTAACTATACCGCAGCAGAACTCTTGGCCCTGCGAGCAGCCCCTCTCTCGCAGAGGTGGCCCTCCTTTATATCGAGGGCCAGCCTTGATGACGGATTGATTGATCCCGAGAGATGGGCCAAACGCAAATTAAGAGGATTTTTATGTTCATGTCTTGTTCGTCTTGTCCAGAGGGGTTCCAGGGAGGGGGAGGGGGGAAAGGGTGCCCGGAGGGATTCCAAAGAGGGGGAGGTCTTAAAAATTTTAGAGGATTCAGGGAAGAGGGTGGAGGGAGGGAAAACTTCAGAAAATTTCACGCAGCCGGCGGAGGGCTCCGACGAAGAAAGAAGGCAAGATAGAAGAGGGAAGGGGGGACAAATATGTTCCAGAGGAAATGCCATCCCGGTCATAAGTGGGAGGGGCAGGTATGACGAGTGCCGAGGGCCATATCAGATAAAGGGAACGCGCCCCCGTTGTCTTCAAACGGTGGCGCGCTCCGACCCTCAGAGCACCTCCCACGATACAGGGGGTGTAGATCTCCAGGGCCTGGGTCTACGACTGCTGTTGTGCAATGCTAGGTCTGTGATGAACAAGGCTCCCCTTATCCAGGACTTAATCCAGGAGGAGCGCGCAGACCTAGCCGGAATAACGGAGACCTGGTTGGGCGAAGAGGGAGGGGTTCCCCTCGTAGAGATATGCCCACCAGGTTTCATTGCACTGCACCAGCCAAGGACCCATGGCAGGGGTGGGGGAGTTGCAGTCATCGTTAAAAAGGATCTCAACCCAAGGGAGACCAC
>JANHFK010005624.1:10704-21951 GCA_036250565.1 Sibynophis collaris
TGCCCACAGCCGCCCGTTCGGCAGGGGACCCCAGTCCGGGTCTCCTGTGCTCCCTGGGAGCCCACCGGGGGGTCGGAAGAACGGCCGCCGGGAAGAGAAAAATCCCGTGCGACCGCCGCCACGAGAAACCGGAAGTCAAGTCCCAAATTATCTTCTTTTCTGTGGCCAAGGTCAGGGCTTCCAGCTGCTGCTACTTCTTTTTTGTCTATTTAAATAAAGTATTACAGTACTTTTCCTTTCCTCCAGTAGATGGCACTCTCCATTTCTATTCCATGCAAAATAGTCTATTGAAACCAGCTAGTTGTCAAAGTATCCAGAAATTTTAAGGTACTCATACAAAATACTATTTTCTCCCCAAAATCACTTTTAAAATATTTTATTTTCCCCAATTTTCCAAGCATATACCTTCTTCTTTGGCTTTTTGTAATACTGTCCCTGCTTTTTTACTTTTTTCCACGTATGTTTTTTTTCCCCAAGTGCCAGATAGCAGCTAATCCCAGCTCAGGAATTTCTTTTAAAACTCAGATTTCGATTTTCCTTTAAGTATAAATTGGCAATTATCTCACCCAGTTCCAGCACTCCGTCTAAACACCGCTCCAGCTCAATTCTTGGGTTTGGTTGTCCCAGCTTCAAGAAGATGATCACCGCCCCCGCTGCCATTTGGAAGAGCTGTTTTTGTTCCAGCTAGAAAATTGCGGTCCACGAAATGCCTCTCCTTTCTTCACCGTCCCTACAAGACAGCTATGGCCCAAAAGCCTCCTGGCAGCAGTTTGTCCAGCTGAATTTCACAAGGTTCATCAGAGCCTGCTATCTTTCAGTCCGTTCCCGCTGCAACATCAAACGGAAATGGATTTGAAACATCTTCTGAATATACTGTATCTAAGGGCAAAGTGGCAGACCATCCTCTGAAGAATGTCAACCAGTCATTGCTTATTGCTCCCCACGTCTGCTTCCAGTATTGCATACATTTATTGGAAAAGAAAAAGACACTTCCCATTTTAACAAGTGCAAAACAACTTCTCCCCCCCACCAGTACATTCTTCCATATATTCTCTTCCATATACTCCAGTCCTTGAATTTCTCACATGTTTTTGAATGCATTTGATTGGTGGATGCAGTTGGCAAATATCTTTATGGTTGACATATCAGTACTGATGATGAAGTTAATTTTCTGTACAAACTTAGTAATGTTTCATATTTGTTGGTTTTCAGGTTGGTATTATAACGGTGAAATACATATCTCCAGATTTGGCTGGAAAAAATATGGACCAGGAAACTAGAAAACAAAAAAGGATGTTCATCTATAGCAGTGATGGCTAACCTTTTCTGGACCAAGTGGCCAAAGTACGCATGCGCCTATGTGCTCCCTAACCCCCCAAATGCAATGCGCATGCAGCCCCATGTATGCACCCACAATGTGCATTGTGTGGGGGTGCACGCGCAGGGGCGGGGCACATGCAGGGACTGTACACCCACGCGCCGGGTGGGCGCATGCATTCCCATGCATGCACCCACCCTGCGCGTGTGCGCACAGCCCCTGCATGTGCCCTGCCCCTGTGCATGCACCCCCACACATACCCTGCACATGCTCGCACAGGCCCCCGCATGTGCCCCACCCCTTGTACATGCACCCCCCACCCCTCACACACCACACATATGCACATATGCAGAGCTGAACTGGGGAAAAAGCTCACGTGCTGTTAAGTTATGGTGGCTCTCTAGATTTGAACTGTGAAAGCAGTAGAACAGCATTGTTCCTCTTCCATAGTCATAGTATTGAGTGACTACTACACTTCCTCATTGACAGCTTGTCAGATACCAGCAGTGAATGTCACAAATGGCAATCGTGATCACAGGATGCTGCATCCATCATAATTATGCACTGACTGATTGCAGATGCTGTGACAGCCACAATTCCAAAGAATCATATATCTCCTTGTTCAGCATAAATCTCCTTGTCGTAACTTTGAACAGTCAATGAATAAATTGATGCTAAGCGAAGATTACCTTTATTTAGATGTATCAAAAATGTTTAGTTATACATTTCATATGATGTTCTCTTTGTTAGAAGAAAGATAAAATCAAATTAGGAAAGCATTTTAAATGGATTGATATGAAATATGGAAATATGCATTTCATATTGTATTCAGAACAGAGGTGGTATTCAGCCAGTTCGCATCAGTTTGGGCAAACCAGTAGGGGAAATTTGGCCTGGGTCACCGCATCAGTAGCAACCTTTGGCTGGCCCCACCCCCCACCCGGTCACTCGGTCACCACTCGCTCTCCTGGTCGCCGCTCGCTCGCTCACCCCACCTGCCCAATGCTCACCCCGCCCATCCCAGCCCTATATATGTTACCTTTCCTTTGCCTTGCCTCATATCATCAGTCCTTTGACAGACTAGGCCAGGCTTGGTTAGAAAATAGGTAGAAAGAATAGCTGTACATTCAAATTTCCTACCAGGTTCTGTGGGCATGGCTTGAGCAAGTCATGTAACTGAGTGGGCATGGGTGTGAGTGACATCAAGTTAGATACACCAACTCAGTCACATGACCATCCCCCACAAGCCACACCCACAGAACCAGCAGGGGAAAAAATTGAATATCACCACTGATTCAGAAGGATATTTACTGCATCCTAGTGTCTCACCTATTGGTGCAAATCTCTAGATAATCATTGGCTAGTGATGAAATATACAGAAAAGTCAGTTTACCTGTTACCATCCACTGGGTGCCTGGATATTTATAGCCACATACTCAGAAAGGGGAACACAACTGGGGTAAAAATTAGCTCAGATTTTTGTAACACATTTAAATTGGAATTTTCGTTAAACAATTATCATAGATAGAATAGAATCATAGGGCTGGAAGGGACTTTGGATGTCTTCTAGGCCAATCTTCTGCTCAAGGTTATACCATCCCAGATAAATGGTTGTTCAATTTTTCTTGAAATCCTCTAACGACACAGCACCTGCAAATGTGGGAAGAAAGCTGTTCCATTGATTCATTGATCATTCTCACTGTCAGGAATTTCAAGGTTGAATCTCCCTCTGATGAGCTTCCACCCATTGCTTCTTGTCAAGCCCTCAAGTGCTATAGAGAATAAATCAGTGCTTTCTTCAAGTATGACATGGCCATAGGTGTATACTATAGGCCACCCAATCAAGCAGAAAAAATAGATGTCCTTTTCCCCAACCAACTAACATATTTATGTAGGAAACACACTACAATAGTAATGGGGAACTTCAATTACCCTGATTCAATTGGAAAACTAATTCTGCATCAAGTGAGAAATCAAATAGGTTCCTAACCAACCTAGCTGACAACTTCGTTGTCCAAAAGGTAGAGAAGGGAACTAGAGGGACTGCCATACTGGACTTAATTCTTACAAACAGAGAAGAAGTGATAGAGGGAGTTGAAACTGCAGGAAACTTGGGTGAGAGTGACCTTTGGAAAGAGTCCTTAGATGAAAATCCTAAAGGGGAAAATAACTCAAGTATTGTACTGTGAAAAGTACAATCATAATAGAGAAGGGGTGTGGCCAGCACTACAGCGAGACAGCAAATTCCAGGGCTCTGGAAAAAGCCGAATCCCAGCTGATTATGGGACCCTTAGTGGGTCATAACCTTCCTGTAGGAAAGGTGAAGAATGGGGGCAAATTCCCTGAAACACTGGAGATTAGCTTCTGACCCAACGACTGGGAAGACAGCCATTGAAAACTGTTTCAGAGCAGGAGAGTCGCACACAGAAGATTGAGAGGAAAAGAATGTGTGGTGGAATGTCTAGGTGAGATCAAAAACATTCTTTTTTAAAAAGCGGATTCCTCTGTTTATCTTACTCCCTAGTTAAAAAATGTTAATTGAAAAAAAAGTGAAGAGGGAAGGGGTGGAGTTTTTGGCTACTCTCCCACTTCCAGTAACAGTGGCGAAAGAGCAGTGCCTCAAATAAAAACAATAATAAATTAAGCTGTAAGTGTTTAAAAGATTAGAAAGCAGATTGGACAAAACTGAAGCTAAAAACGAAAAATTTTTGAAACTCTGAGATCTATGCTGGAAACTTTAGACCTAAAACTGAATTGTTTATATGTATGGGAGTAAACTGCAGTGACATCTAGTGGTGCTAGAGAAAACTACAACTATATAATAGAGAAAAGAACAGGAATTATTTTTGACCTTGAAGTTGTTTTGAATCTGATAAATAGAACATCTGGTAACTGTCCTGGAAAGGAGGAAAAAACAAGATTGCTGTACAAACTTCTTTTTAACTACTGTGGATGTACAATTTGGATTTTTGGAGCTTTGGGGTTTTTTTTTCTTTAAGTGAATTTTGCCCCATTTTATGATTTTTCTTGGCACAGTTGTTAAGTAAATCACTGCAGTTGTTAAGTTACTAACTTGGGTGTTAAGTGAATCTGGCTTCTGCATTGACTTTGCCTGTCAGAAGGTCTCCAGAAATGACCACATGACCCTGAGACACTGCTTCTGGGGGAGTGAAGCGGCAGTTGAGAGACCCATACCCAGCCACGGGACACCATGGCAGTCCTCTGTGTAGCTGCCGCCTCGCTCCAACCAGAAACAGCCTCAATAAATGCAGCCCGTGGCTGGGTGCGTGTCAGGGAGAGAGGGAAAGAAAGAAAAAGAGAGGAGAGAGAGGAGAGAGAGATGGAAAGAAAGAAGGAAGGAAGGCAAGAGAGAAAGAAAGGGGGGAGAAAGGAAAGAAAAAGAAAGAAAGAAAGGGGAGAGAGAGACAGGGAAAGAAAGAAAGAATGAAAGAAAAAGAAAGAAAGAAAAAGAAAAAAGAAGAAAGAAAGAGAGGGGGAGAGAGAGACGGAAAGAAAAAAGGAAAGGAAGGAAGGAAGAAAAGAAGGGTGCAGCATGGGGAGACAGTGTTTGACTTCACCTGCTTCAGTGAACCCTCCGCTGTATTGTTCCCTCTTAATTGTTAATCAATTGAAAAAAAGAGGAAAAATAGAATATGAGGCTGGCCCAGAAAACACAGAGCTACACAGAGGACTGCCATGGTGTCCCGCAGCTGGGTGTGGGTCTCTCAACTGCTGCTTCACTCCCCCAGAAGCACCGGACTCTTCCTGGGGGGGAAGCCTCGCAGGAGCCTTGTCCGTCCTCCCTTCCTCCCATGGGCTGGCTCCTTTTTTACACTTACCGACCACTGCAGCATCCCCATGGTCAAATTCAGACCCTTGGCAATTGGTTCACATTTATGACAATTGCAGTGTCTCAGGGTCATGTGGTCATTTCTGGAGACCTTCTGACAGGCAAAGTCAATGCAGAAGCCAGATTCACTTAACACCCAAGTTAGTAACTTAACAACTGCAGTGATTTACTTAACAACTGTGCCAAGAAAAGTCATAAAATGGGACAAAATTCACTTAAAGAAAAGAAAAGAAAAAAGAAAAGAAAGAAGGATTTCCGAGGGCCTATTCCTCTGGAGTGCAGCGCTAGACTCCTGGTTTCTCTGATGGGTACTGCGGTAATTCTCTCGGGGTTGAGATAGCCACTGGAGCTTGTTCGTCTTCCCAATCAGGGCCTGGCCGTTGGTCGGTTTGAGTTTCATCTAGTGACCATAGCAGAGAGTTTACAATTTGACCTCGAATTTGATTGACGTGTTGCCGCTACTGTCGGCTGTCTTCCAGTTCTAGTAGGACTGAGCAAGGGCCTGTGAGATCAATGACACTGGCTGGAATCCAGAGTGGCCCTTCGGCATAGTTATGGGCATAGACCTGGTCTCCCACTGCGAACAACATAATTTTGCTCGTTGAGTCCGGGGTGTGTGTGTCTCAGTGGTATAATTTGGATGTAGGTGATCTAATTGTGTTCTGATTTTCCTGTCCATGAGGAATTCAGAGGGGCTCCTGTTAGTGGTGGCACATGGTATAATATGTTGTGCCATTAAGAATTTGACAATTCTGGCCTGCCAGTCCCCTGGGTCTAGACTAGCCAGTGCTTCTTTCACTGAGCGTACGAAACGTTCTGCTTGACCATTGCTGGCCGTATGGAACAGGGCAACCATGGCATTCCTGATGCCATTGTTGGCTAGATATGATTCAAATTGGTTGGTTGTGAATTGTGGGCCGTTATCAGATACTAACACATGCGGTAGGCCGTGAGTGGTGAATAATTTCCGGAGTGCCCTGATAACTGCCTCGGCCATCATGGATGGCATTAGTATTATTTCCATCCATTTTGAATATGCATCCACCACGATCATAAAGATCTGTCCCTTTACTGACCCGCGAAATCAATATGGATTCTAGACCAGGGTGCCTTAGGGGTTTCCCATACCTTTGCTGGGGCAGTGGGTGGAGCTGGTCTGGATTCTTGGCACGGGGGGTAGGTGGCGACCCATTCCACTATGTCCTGATCCAATTTGGGCCACCAGACATAGCTGCTTGCCAAGGCCTTCATGACTCCCAGGTGTCCTGAATGTAGCAGTTCTAGGATGTTCCGCTGAAGCTTGTGCAGGACTACGACCTTTCTCCCCACAACAGACAACCCTGTAGTACAGATAATGGATTTATCTTGCTAAATGGCTTGAGACTCTTAATTTTATTAGGGCATTGGCACTCTTGGTAAAGTAATAACCCAGGAGATTCTTTTGCTGCATATGCCAATGGGATGGCTGACACACACAGCACAAATTGTAATTGTGTGTGAACTACAGAAAGACCTCCTGTCTTTCAAGGTTTTGCCCTTTGCCCTCTACATAATATTTTTGTGTAGATTCAGAAAATTCCGAAGCAGATTGTTTGGACCCCCTTCAATTGGATTTCAGTCCTGGGTATGGGGCTGAAAAAGCATCAATCACACTGATAAGGATGGGGTAATGCATCCATTCTACCTCTTCTTGATATCTCAGTAGCTTTTGATACCATTGATTATGATCTTTTTGGACTGTGAGGATTGGGAGTTGGACGAATGTTATCAGTTCCCCTCTGTAATTGAAAATATGATTGACTATTGGGAAAAGTGAAGCGATACTATCTAGGAAGCAATCAGACAAAGAAGGGCAGGAGCTTAACAGTCAAAGAAAAAAACTTAAGAGGACGCATCCTAATGGAAAATATAGTTAAAATTGAGAGGCAGGATAAATCAATAAATTTATTGATTTATTTATTAAATTGTTATGCTACTCATCTCCCTGACAGAGTATCTCTGGGTGGCTTACAGAACATAAAAAGATAAATAAAAAAACATTTTTTTTTAAATTGTGCACATTAAAAATGTAAAACACTGCAGTTTGTACTTTCAGACTTGCAAAATTCTATTAATGTAGACTTAGAATAAAGTAGAGCTTGTCTAGTCATATTTTTGGTCAAGTTTATTTGGGAAAGCTGATACCCTTCTTCCTCCAAGTTGGTTTCAGTTAGGATTGATAATGGGGCGTGATCTATCTTAGACTCCTTGTCTGTAGGCTTCCATAGGGGTTGATACTCTCCCAAGTCTTAACATGTATATGAAATTGTAGGGTGAGATTATTCTTGGACTAGAGGACCTCCAATATCCCTTCCAACTCTGTTACTATTAGATCCAACAGAATGGAAAGAGCGATCTATTTGCAGATGACATCCAACTTAGTTCTTCCCTAGACCAACTAAATTTTGCTGTGAGGGTTCTATCCTGCTGCAAAGATCTATACTAAGAACAGGCTTCAATATTGCTAGCCCTGCAAGGTAATCCAGAAAAAGAAGAAATATACAATCAGAAGTGTGTATTTCATGTAATGTAGCTCATTAACAAAACCTTGCAAAACTGAAAATATTTCTCCTCTCCTTTCCTTTCACTGTCCACTAAGGAGGGTCTCTTCTGAAATGTTTCCCCTGCCATCCCTTCTGTGGACTGAGACCTTTTTTACATACTGGTTGTCTAGCCTACAGTTCTCCCTTCTGTCTCTAAAGTCATTACCATACCATTACAACATAAGTGGCTTTGGGTTTTAGGGCTCCCTGGATCCTATGGTTTTTAATCTTTAGTTCTGGATGGTGTTGCACTATTCCAAAGTGATCCAGTGCACAATTTGGGGTCTTCCTGGAATCCTAATTCCTATTCAAGGAACAGGTGACAGCTGTAGCTAAAAAAATATTTGCACAACTTTGTCTTGTATGTCAGGTTGAGTCCTTTTCAAGATCAGGAGGAATGTGTTGGTCATGTTCCAACACGACTGCAACATGTTCTATTTATGGCTATCCTTGAAGAATGTCTGGAAGCTCCTGTTGGTCCAAAACGTAGCAATATGGGCATTTAAAAATGCATCTTGTGGGAACTAGAAAAAGGGACTTTTCTATTGCTGTCCCTATTCTTTTCAACACATACCCTGAGATTAGATTGTTCCTGACCATACCATCTTTTTGAAGTTTTAAAGATTTTGATGTATTCCTGAGAATACAACCTACTCAGGAGGTTAATTGGAATCCACAGGACTTTTTTAGTTTATTAAATTGGATTTTACCTCAGTTATAGACTTTTAACTATTGATTGGTTTTTGTTGTCATTTTGTATGCTGTTTTAGCTGCTCAGAATTGCTATGGTAAGATGGGTAGCTATATAAATTGAATCAATGAATCAATGAATGGATCAATCAATCATCTGTGCTGATGGTCCAAATCTACCAGTTTTAGGAAAAAATTATACAAAAAATATACAAAAATTACAATGTAATGTGTAAATAGTTGTAGCCCAAGTTAGCTGAATTATTAAATATCATTCCAGACTTCCATTTCAGATTTTCAAGTGTATATTTATTTGACTAACAAAACTCTTACAAAAATCTAAAGCTGCCTTGGTTCACAACAGAAAAAGAATACATAGCGCTATCTTTTATAAGCTGAAGCAAACAGTAATGAAAAATGGCACAAAGTAGTTAAAACTTATAAACACAGTAATTTACATGTATCAAATGAGTAAACTGAAATTTTATTAACATCCTTTAATGATTAGCAGCAGCATAGGGAATATCCATTTCCCTATAGGAATGGGTTTGTGATTTAGCTCATATGACAAAATTTGGACAGGACTGAGTCCTAAATATTCCTTGAAGATAATGAGCAGTTTACTTCAGTTTGCTGAAAGAATTCAGCATTAGAACAGAATTAATTATAAAAGTGGTATCCAGTTTTATTTTATTCCGAACAAAACAAAGAAAGCTTAGTTCTCATTGTCTGGCTATTGGGGTAGCATATTCCAGTAATTCCTTCTAGCAATTTTCATCCTAAAAGTTCTCTCAGCTATGTCACATTTCTAAAACAGCACTTCATTATCTCTTTAGTCCATTTCATGGATTTGTTTGCTATTTCCAAAAATTATTACAACAACAGTTTAAAATAGGAGAAACAGAAGTTAAGAGTGAGTCAATTTCTATTTTACACACAGATATAATCATTTAATATTCTCCAAGTTACCCTAAAACTAAAAAGCATAAGACTCAACGTAAAATATCCTAATTTTTATTTTTACTTGCCATTATAGACAGGCAATATAACTATCAGTCGTTTTGGAAACTGCTTTGCTTAGTTGAGTAAAATCTTTTCCAGACTTTTAAAGATTATGATTAAGCAGAAATAGAGAAGTTTATGGAGGATTGTTATCATAAAAAGGATTATTTCATAAGAAGTTACAGAATATATATTTCAGCAAGGCTGTGGGTAAAAGTTAACTTCAGGGGGATTCATTCATAATTTTATAGTGCAGGTTTCAGCTGTAACCGCAACCTAGATGGGAATAGCCTTTACTAACAAAGCAAGGACACAGAACATCACAGAACATTCATGCATTTAGTTAAACTGTGTTACGTATTGAATACCAAGGTCCAAATTCTGATTATATTGAGAAATAATGTGTTGTATACTTGTTGAAGTTCAAATGAACTAACTAACGTAATAGTAATTTATGCACAACTTTCTTGATAACAAGAAGCATCAACATGATGGTTAACCAGACTACTAGTACAATACCTGAACTGAATTAAGGACAAGGGATTGTAATGATTATAATGATGTTAGGAAACAATAATTGATGTTATGCCTCTTTCATGCTTTTGATGGGTAGACAGGTCAGGAAAAGAAATATATTAAAATAAAGAACATTAATTGTGGGGTGTTGAAGGAAAGGCCAATTGAGGTTGAATAACTTGCTATTAAATCTTTTGACTGACTTGGCATGGAAAAGAATGGATTATATTGCTAAGGAATTTCTTGCCCACTCCTGTCTTTTTCTTACATAGTAAACTTATGTTAGTTATGAGAATACAAGTTGATGGAATATGACAAAGCACCAACCATCAGATGGTTTTAAAACACTTGCTCTTTTCTTATGATTGAACAAAATAGTAATTTATTAAAAGGTGCAAGAAACGATGACATGAAATATACATGGTTTGTCGTCCCGCTTTTTCTCCTGTTTCCTGCTTTTGTTGGACATTAGTTTCATAATAACACTTTCAGTTCAATCCATCTGTAAGGCTAGTAATACATAGAATCACTGGCCATAAACACTTTCATCACTGTAAGCCACATAGAGAAAATAATCTTCCTCATGATTATCCTATTAAAAGATAAAAGTGGGTAGGGAGAAATAAAGGTCATAATCAATATATAGAAATGGGAAAAGCATTATAACAGCTTATAATAATTTAAAATGTTTTTTTAAAAAGAATTTTATTTTTAAAGAAAGGTAAAGCAGGAACAATTTAGTGAGGCAGCTATAAGGAAAATATCCATAAGGAAAATTTCCAACCAGAAACAAAGTCTATAAGAGAGGGACTTTATTTTAATGTTCTAATGTGTTCTATTTTTACACTTTTGTCACATTGAAACTTTGTTCCTTAAAATCCCAGTGATGGCAGTATCTGATCAACCATGATTGCTATCAAACGGATTTATTAGTGACTTAAAAGAGCTACAACCAGACATCTACAATTTCTGCAGGCAAGCAGATTGTTCACTGATTGTTCTCACAAATTGTTCTCACAAATAGGAACTTCCCTTAATTCTAGATTAGATCTCTCCTTGATAAGCTTTCATCCAATACTTTTTGTGCTGCCCTCAGGTATTTCAGAGAATAGGTAGACCCCCCCCTTCTCTTTGTCAGCCTCTCAAATATTGGAAGATTCCTATCATGTCACCTGCTAATCCTTCTCTTTGTTAATTTAATTTTAATTTAATTTTAATTTATTTAGATTTCTAGACCGCCCCTCTCCCTTGCGGGACTCGGGGCGGTTTACAGTGAGTTTAAAAAACAT
>JANHFK010005627.1:49977-61202 GCA_036250565.1 Sibynophis collaris
GAAGGAAGGAAGGAAGGAAGGAAGGAAGGAAGGAAGGAAGGAAGGAAGGAAGGAAGGAAGGAAGGAAGGAAGATTTGCAATATTCACTGACAGTTTTCCACAAGGAAACTCAGTGGGGAACTCAATAGAAAGTCAGAAGTCACTTCCACTGCTACTGATTTTTTTGGCTGCCCTTATTCATTCTGGTGTGTTTTGTTGTTGTTGTTGTTTATGTAAGGGAATATCTTTGAAATATGACCCAATGGGTCATGGCTTACCTAATTTTTTTAATTAAACCCTTTTGAAATCAATGAGATTTGAGTTAATGATGACTGATGTAAATTCCTTTGAGTAATAGCAATGACAGTTACTATTACCTCTACTATTAATATTTAAATATGCTGCAAGTAAATTAGAACACCTTTGGACATTTCAATATTTTATTGAGGAACAATGCAACTATATGTGTGTTTGAGAAGAAGGCAGAAATGCATGACATTAAAAGCTAAAAGGATTTTTTTAAAAATACAACAGGTCAGCAGCCAAAAAGAAATCCATAAAATGCTTTTAAAGCCTAAAGTAAGCTTTAAAAGCAAAAAAGGGAAAGGGCATTCCAGAATATGATTATTTGGAATAGGTCATGTTACTAGTTTGACGTTAAAGGAACAAGTTATGGTATACCAGTGATAAGACAAAAAAGCATGGCTATACAATCTTTTTCTACAAATTAATTTCTATTGAGCATTTTGTACCTACAGTATTGGCTGCCATTTGGATATTTCAGAACTGCAGCTATTATTTCTTATTGAAATTGCAGCACTCACTAAATCTGATTCTCTCCAAATCTTTTGCTACCAGAATTGTGTGAGATAAGCTCCCTATTCAGGGAAACTTACTGGGTTGTAAATGGATGGTAGCTGATGATTCTCCTCAAAGTTCAAACTAGAGAGAGGCTGTTGCCAGAATGTATTTTGATAGCCATTATATCAGCCTTCCCCAATTTGATTCTTTTTATATGTGTTGGACTTTAGCTTCCATAATTTAATTTCCAGGATTTATGAAGTCCCACACCACTGAAGGGCACTTGCTTGGAGAAAGCTGCCCTGCATAGCTTTGGAGTTAAATGAAATATGGACATATAAAGAGGCCTGCGATTCTGTAGCAGCCTACATAAAGAACCTTACATTTTTGTGCAAGTGTATTACAGGCTTATAGAAGAACACAATGAATGTGGGTATTGTATTGGTACAAATTAAAATTAGCTGGCATTAGATGAATGCTGTACTTTTTTTGGACTGCTAAAGTGCACGTGCGCACACATTCACACAAACACATTTATCTTAAAGGCATGTTGCAAAAGCAGTTAAAGAGTTGCCGTGCATATCCTATTTAAAATTGTGTAACTTATTACTATGAGGATGGTTATCAGGCTAGCTCAAAGTGCTGGAATGAATAATGCATTAGTCCCTCACAGCCTCACATTTCCAGGGAACCTGAGAGAGAGTGATTGTTCAATCTTTTCACCCCCTTTTCTCTGCCTAGTGGGAACAAACTGGCCTTTGGCCTTCTTGCTCTCAGCCATTACCTTCCCACCCTGAGCTATTCAGACTGAAAGAGCACGCCGCTCATGGCATTCCCTGTTTTTCACCTTCACCCACTCTTCATGGCACAGCTGGGGAGTCCCACACAAAGCTCTCCTTGGAGAGACCACACAAAGAGCTGACTACTGTATTGCAGCTGGGACAACCCGGCTATTCTTTCCTAACCACTCAAGCCACAAATTCCACAGCCCCAGAACAGATGCATTTAAGTTGAGCTCAAAGGAAAGAAATCTGGTGCACTCCTTTGAATTCGATCTGCATTCAGAGGCACTAGGGCTTTTGAGGGATGGGTTCAGGATTCACATTCTAGGCTGTAACAAACTGCTCTGGGTCTATGCAAGCTTGACTTATAGTACTCAAGAGGCATATTCTGCAGTCATACTGTGTGGCTATCCCAGCCGTGGATTTATCTCAACACATTTTGGTAGCTGACTGTGGTCCCTTCTCCTCATCTCCCCTGCCACCACTGTCTTCATTTCTAATATCACAGGAAATCCATTTGTCCATTGTTCTGACCAATTGAGATAATGGGTCTATTTTTCTTTCTTATTTTACAATTGTTCAATTTCCCTCCCACTTCACACAAACGTCCCCAGGGAAAGGCAACTTTAACCATATAATCTATATAGATCTAGTGAGCTGTGAAACACACTGCTATACATAGCTACCTGGGGAATATTAGCCACAGTCCTGAGCTGAGAAAATTTGTAGCTTGGGCTTTGCAATCAGGAGTGTGTTAAAAAAAGAAAGAAAGAAACCATTCTAGAAAAATTACTGAACCCTTGAGGTGCAGATTGTTCCAATTATGTAAGAAACTCAAAAGAGGTTTTTACAAGATCTTAAAACTATATATTTTCTCCCTTTAACATCCTTTTCAGTTTATCTGGGTTGCCTCAAAAGTGGTAAACGGATTAGCTTTTCTTTCAACAATTTAAATACACAAATAATATGCTTATTCCTAACAATTTCCTAAGTACTTTTTTTTACAATTGCAGAATAAATCAGATGTGGCACATGCTGCCATTAGCACTTTTAATTTCTTTATTAATTATTTATCTTGCTTGGATCAACTAAAACATTATAAAATAACAGTTGTCAGCCATGGCAAATATAAGTCCTGGAACACCAAAAGTATGGAGATTCAGGATTGATAAAAAGAAATACTTTTTTACACAACACATTGTTAAGCTGTAACTATATTGGTGATAGCATCCAATTTAACAAGACAGGGATTTTGAATGTTTGGGAAAAAATGGAAAGCAATAGAAAAATAAATTAGCAGATAATGAGTTTACTAGATATCACAACTATGACCTAATCAGAACTCAAAGAATTGGCTACTTAGTACTTATACACAGTCCTGTAATGATGTTTATTGATCACAAAGAATTGGAAGCGACTGAATGCTGAATGACACAAAAGAAGACCTAGACAAATTAATGTAAGATTGGGTTAATGGTAGTTATTTATTGTTTTTTGAAGAATACGTTCTGCTGCTGGGAAGAACAGTAGAAAAAGTTTATGCCTCTCCTGTCCATTTTTGTGAGCTTTCTTAGTGCACAGATTGAATATTATAAGACATAGCATGGACTAGATGGGCCACTGATCCAATCTAATAAGGAACTTCCTAGTAAGGAAAGTAGAGGATAGCATAACTTCAAAGAGGGCTGAAAGTAGAGCAAGAACTAGTTTGGTGTAGTGGTTAAGGCTACAGACTAGAAACCTGAGGCTGTGAGTTCTACTCATGCCTTGGACATGAAGCCATCTGGGTGACCTTGGTCTACTCTAGTCATTTTTCTCAGCCCGAGGAAGAAGGCAATAGCAAATCACTTCTGAAATACCTTGTCAAGAAAACAGGGGGACTTGTTGAGGTGGTCTCCAAGAATGAGATATAATAGAATGGAAGGAAAAAAAGTAGAGCATGGTAACCCTGGCAAGAACAAAAATGTATTCCCATTGATGGCAACCCTTTATTGTGGAATGTGTTTGATTCATGAAAACAAAAGTGAACAAATCCATCGCTCTCTATGACCGGGTTAAGCTGGAGGAAAGTTTTGGCTACTCTTCCTACCATTTGGATAGAAACAGCATTTAGGAGGGCAAAACAGGCAATGGAAGGGTGAAGCTTCCATTTAAAATGCCATTGGCTCTAGATTTGACAAGAACAAAACTCTATTCATCCTTTCTTTTCCTTTTTCCCCAAAGGCTTTTGGGAGTTGCTACAACAACCGGAAACACACCGGAGGGATGGATGAATGGAAGAAAGAAGAGTGTAAAAGAGCAGTCCGTTATGGTTCTGGTTGGAAGAATTCCATTCCATCTGCCTGATTCAGATAAATGAGGATAGCAGTCAACGTTCTGCCTCATCCCACTTTGAAAAGTATCTTCTCTAATTTGCAAAGGCAGCTCACACCAGCACATTGCGGTGTCCATTTAGGCCGTTTATAAGGTCACTAAAGCATATGTCACTGAAGCCTTCCCTGGGGAAGTCTGCCTGTCTAGCAAGCCCAGGATATTTCTGCTCAAAGCTGTTTTCTTAGTATCAAGGCTTATGTTTGATGTAGAAGAATTCTTTAGCTGTATCAACATATGTTTATGGTCACTATGAGCAGTAATTGAATTCAAGATTTTTCAGCAAGTATACATTGGTTGGACATAGTTTTATTATGCTTTTATTAGTATGTTTTGTAAATTGTTTATCATTTTTGTAATTGACCAGTATATAAATATTGCAAAATAAACAAATCAATGTACCTCAGTGATTATGGTAGACAATTTTGAAATTAGAGAGTTGCTTTTAAAAGGGAAATTATGATTTATTTTTAAACAAGTGTTTTGATTGGAATCGTGGCGCACTGAAAGAAACTCTGGTGAATCACATTCTTGACAGGTGCTGCATCATTAATTAGATTAAATTATCAGAACAAAAACAATTAGCTCTTAGTAATTGCAGATCATCATTATATTCTCATATTCTTTGCTATACCCAACTCCCAACAACAGAATTCAAGTATATCACAAATGAGCTGGCAATAAATTAAGTCATATCTCCAACAATATTTACTCACGGGTATTCAGATATTTGGATCTCCTTTCAAATTGGAATATAATCATTGTGTGGAATGATTACAGGTAATCCTCGACTTACGATCACAACTGAGCCCAACATTTCTGTCACTAAATGAGACATAAATTAACTGGATTTTGCCCCATTTTATGACTTTTCTTGCCACAGTTGTAAATTGGACCATTGCAGTTGTTAAGTCAATTACATGGTTGTTAAGTGAATCTGACTTTCCCATTGACTTTGTTTGTCATAAGGTCGCAAAAGATGATCAAAAGATGATCACATGACCCCAGAATACTTCAACTATTATAAATAGGAGTCAGTTGCCAAGCATTCAAACTTTGATCACATGACCAGGGGGGGCTGCTGCAAAGATCATGTGTGAAACATAGTCGTAAGTCACTTTTTTTCATGCCATTGCAAGTTCGAACAGTCACTAAATGGACTGTTGTAAGTTGAGGACTTTGTTGTATATTTTAGCTAATAATGAATTCCTCTGAATTTAAAGGTACTTGCTTAAAATTTGAAAAGTTGTTTATTTAGCTTTCTGACAAGATAAATCTGCCAAAACTGAGCTACATACGTGGACCTTAGAAGTGGTAAATGCTACAATGAGGTGCAGCATGGTTCATTCATCTTCGAAGGACAAAGCAATATGTTTAAATCCATGGATACTGAAATCTCTATTAAGAGCCTGAGTTCCAAGGAGATTCAGGGAATGTAGGGTAGGGATCTTTAGATCAGATAAGAAAGTTTAAGCCACATGCAATTTTTATGATCTCCACATCACCTTCCTGCTACAATTTAAGGCTGCAGTTGTCTAAAGATAGTAATGTAATCTCTTTCCATTCTAAGAAACATTCTCACCCAAAAGGCTTAATGATAGGCTTGAATATCTTCCAATTTAACAATTGGATAATTGGAATGGACAATTTTGACAATATAAATAACGTGTGACATGACTTTGCCTCACTCTGAGGTATTTTTACTTTCTAAAAAGCATTAAACATGGTATCCAGCCACCAATTTATTATTCCAGGCATCAATAATACCATATTATTTACCTATGGGAAATGTTCATCAGATATAAGCTCCTAGTCCAGCCTCAGTGCTGTGTCATATTATTCTACATTTCCATTTTAAGTGACTCAAAGTAGTTTTATTTCAGGTGCAGTGCATTTAATTGGCGAAAACTTCTATTTTGCAGATTGTTACATTGCAGCTCTGTGAAGTTGAAAATATTTTCGGGAAATGTGATTCTCTAAGCAATTTCAGAGGCACCCTTATTAATGAACTGAGTCTATTCTGAGCTTATATCACTCAGTTGCCCCATTGTAAGAATGGGGAGCCAAGCAGTGGTGAAATCCAATTTTATTTTTACTACTGGTTCTGTGGGCGTGGCCTGGTGGGCGTGGCTTGGCAGGGGAAGGATACTGTAAAATCTCCATTCCCTCCCCACTCCAGGGGGAAAGATATTGCAAAATTTACATTCTCACCCCACTCTGGGGCTAGCCAGAGGTGATATTTGCCAGTTCTCCAAACTACTCAAAATTTTCGCTACCGGTTCTCTGAATTTCTCAAATTTTCCACTACTGGTTCTCCAGAACCTGTTAGAACATGCTGGATTTCACCCCTGGAGTCAAGCATTTTTGGACGGCTGAAGTGAAATCTTTGTTCATCAATCATCACCCAATTGTCAAAACAACTTTAGGGAACTTTTTTTTTTTTTGCTTTATTTCCAAAGTTTGTTTTTCTTTGTTATTGACTTGAGTGTTCCTATCCATTTGAAACAGGGTGATTCAGTTTGCTGCAGGCTAACCTCTGGTAAGGCAAACTTCAGAAATCCCAATTAGAATAGGACGCATGTTAACTGTAACCTAATATCCTCTCCCTCTAAGTAAGGAAACTCTGAACAGGTAAATCCAACAAAATTCCACTCTTTGATGTTAACGTATTGGAGAGAAGCTTTCTAGGGCCTTTTGTCTTAGAACAGTGATGGCTAACCTTTTTGCCGTCGAGTGCCAAAAGCAGGGGGAGCATGGGGTCCTTGTGCTTGAGCGTGCCCACACCAATAATTCAATGCTCCACGCCCCCCACGTATACGCGCGAGACACTCCCCCCACTCCTTCCATTTTTGGCACACAATGGTAAGGTGTGCCCGGTAGGCCCGTATTTCACTCTCTCCTGGCTCCAGAGGCTTTCTAGGAGCCTGGGGAGGGCAAAAATAGCCTTCCTCACCCTCCCGGAGGCCTTCTGGAGGCCAGAAACAGCCTTTTCCCCGACTTTTGGTGGGCCCAGAAGGTCCAAAAATCAACCGACTGGCACAGGCATATGCGCTGCAGCTTAGCTGTGGCAACACTCGTGTGCCCACCAATATGGCTCCGAGTTCCACCTGTGGCACCCGTGCCATAGGTTCACCATCACTGTCTTAGAATCTTCTAGGGAAAAATAAAAATGGCCTCTTCCATGTTATGTTCAAGTGAGAAATTTCAAGAACTGAGGAAAGAATCACTTACTTACTGTACATAACCACTTAAAGGGGTGTCAAACTCCTGCCCCCCTGGCCGGATGTGTCACGTGTTGGCCATGACCACACCCTGTTTAGTGAAGAGGAAAAAAGTCCCACTATGTCATGTGACACAACAATGAGCACCACAAACTTGACATCCCTGACTTAAACTGTATTCAGATTTTGATTTTATTTGGATACGCTCAAAACATTGTCCACATTCTTTCACAAATATTTTTCTATGAAGTTCAGTCTCCATTGTGATGAGCTTGCTTGTTGTTTTCATATATTCTTTGAACTCAATATTTTTTTTCCTATTTCCAACAAAATGCTTCAGTGTTTCTCTTTTCTCTTGCTTGTTTCCTAATAAAGTTAAGGTGCCAGACTAGAAACTAGGAGACTGTAAGACTGTAAGTTCTAGTCTCACCAATATCAGTCATGAAAACCAGCTTAATGACCTTGAGTCAGTCAATCTCTCAGCCCAACCCACCTCATTGTAGGGAAAATAGGAGAAGTAAGATGTGTTAAATATGTCCAACACAGGGGTGAAATCTACTTACCTTCCCTACTGGTTTGGAAGTGCACGCTCTGCGTGTGTGCATGCCCTTTGCTTGCGTGCATGACACCATCACGGCCAATTTTTTACCCTCTGCACATGCACAGAAGGCTTTGCGCATGTGCAGAGGGTTAAAAACCAGGAAATAATGATGTCCAGGCGGGTGGGCAGAGCCTTGTGCTGCCGCCGCTATAGGTTCACCGAACCACACGCTGCCGCCACTACCGCCACTACACACAAATAGGACAGAACCGGCAGAATTTTACCACTGGTCCACCACCTTGAGTTATCTGTAGAAATAATAAAGGCAGGCTATAAATAACTAAATGTGAAAAATGTTATACACCTATTCGGCAATGTTAAGGGTGAAATGAAAAGCTTTAATTTATAAATGTTATAAGCAAACCCAAATAAATAATATAAGTAGATCAAAGTTGGAAACAATCTTCTGATAAAGGTTACAGGTAACAGAAGCTTTACTCTAAAACAGAAAAAAAAGGGAAATTGTTCAGACCATTGTATAATTTATAGAGAATGTGCATCCTTCCATCCTTGTAATCTCCACCTTGTGCAATATTGATGTTACAGTACATGGAAGATAGTTTGATATATATTCCCTGTTGTTCATATTTATTGCTGCAAAATGGATTTAATATTTAAAGCATTATTGATGTTTCCTATCCATACTCACATAACACTTGCACCCAAGATAGCTTTGGGGAATAAAGAAGCGAGAAGCTGTACCAATCAGCATACTCAAGGTGATCATGTTGTTGTTCATCAGATCCCAAATATTTGTCATTTCTTTGTCCTTTCTATGTGCTTTAATACTGGAAAAGAAGGCTTGGTCTTTTCTATTATCTGCATATCTAGGACACTGCATGCTTTGTCCTCATGCGTTAGTTTGGACACTGACCCAGAACATGCATGTTCCAACCAAAGATATTCTAGAACACTTGGGAAAGTGCAAAGTTGGGGGCAACTAAGCAGGGGAAAGTGAAAGGAAAAGACTGGAGAAGAGAGATAGGTGGGCTTGTTGGGTATGCTTTGCTTATTTCTGAAAACAGTGGAAATACTAGGGGAAGATGACACTGGGAAAATGAGGGAGATGTAGATAAGCCAGTTAGGAGTGAATTTCCCAGGAAGAGAATGAGACAGTTGGAGAGAGTGGCATGTGGATGGGTTGGATAGGCCAGTGGTGATTGTGGACAATAGGAGGAAAAGAAAGGCAGGCATTCTGATGAACAGGTCCTGCATCACCTTCGCCTTTGATAGCAATTGCCCCCACTTTCCATTATTCTCAGGTTAAACCAGGAATAACCAAAACTTTCAGGATTTTAGTTCAGAACTTGCTCAGAATAATCTGTGCAAATATATTAAGCCCAATTCACGCTCACCACTATTTGCCATTTTTGTTGCCTTTCTGAAACAATCCTTTGTTTAACTTTCCCTGTCCTGTGTTGGAATCTTGCCAATCTTAAACAGTAGATGAGTGTCTATTGACAAGGACATTTTGCAGCATCTCTGCAGACCTTCTTGACTTAATTGCTTTCATGCTGAATCCGATTGGCTCCTTTTTCCTGTTCACAATCTTGTTCAAGAACATGGTGTTTGGTGTAAGCTTTAGATCACAGTTTGTGTGTTCCTATTCCTTGCCTTTGTTTTTGTCATTCATGCCGTTTTGTGCTTTCAACATTTTTCAAGCCTCAAACATTTTTGTTTATATCTCATGCATGCATTTTACAATAACTTCTAATTCCTTTCTCAACTGATCCAGACATATTATAACTAAATACTGGGATTTTTTCCCCACTGCCTTTGCTATTTAAAATTATTGTGGTTAAAATGTTTCCAGTAAATTCTTCCTCCATAAATTAAAGAGAAAGTTTACTAATGACACAATTGGAACATAGTTCAGGTGTTGAATTTTATATAAGAATTTCTAACATTTCTAAAAACATTTCTAACCAATCCTGAACAAGTCATTACAGGTTCCAGTCCCAGCAGAAACATGAAAACGTATGACTTTGTATTTATGTTTGTAGTATTAGTCTTTTGAACAGCAATTTGTCTTTCTAAGGCTTTGTAGAGGCAAATTTCATTCACAGATTAATTTGTGGTGGCTATCACACAAATCGAAATTGTTGAAACTAGCTTGTTGTTCTGGCAAATGTTTTGGAATTTGAAGCATGTTGACCCATGCTGGCAAATTAGATGCCACCTTTTACATTTATAATCAGGAACGTGCTGCCTTAAAGGTTTCATTTTGAAAAATAATTATGAAATATTATTTAGCAGCAGTAATCGAAAAGATGTTGCCTTTTTCAAAAAGCCAATGTTTTTAAACAGGGGAATGTAGCAATACATGCCATCCTCAAAGCCTCAAAAGCACCAAAAGCATCAAACTAAACTAAGATGATTTTTTAAAAATCTGCTGAATTTTTATTTACCACCACTATTTTTTTAGGAAAAAAGTCTACATTTTGCAATAGCAGCACTGCTTTCTAAACTTTATTGTGTGGATTTAATTCATAGGCAGAGATTTGTCCCACTTTCTATACAGCTCAGAATTAGGTATAACCGTTAATAGCAATCCTACTGATCCAGAAATAATAATAAATAAAACTCATCATTGTATGTATTTATAGATTATTTATAACTCTCACTGTATTTATTAGGCTTGCTTATATCATTGTCAACCTTGAAAAAAATAGTTGATTAATCATTAGTCTTTTAATTTTCTGATTATATTTAAATTAATTTCCATTGAGCACATCTCCAGAAGGGTATTTTTTGACTGGGAAGAATAATGTTGAGTTTAATAAGCAAAATTATCCATTGTTAAAAATAGTAATTTCAAAGATTGGCATAATTCAACTGAAGCATTCATCCTCCACTTGACAGTTTCATGCATCTTATCTCTGTTATGCAAAGTCCAAAAGTTCTGCCTCTGTCCTGTAACATTATACACACTTTTCTTGGTAGGCTGACTTTTATTCTGATTCCACAATACTATGGCCATCACTGAAAATTGATCATGTGTTATCAGGAGTTCCAGGATTGTCTATACAATACAGAATGGGTGGTGGTGGTTGTTGTTGTTTTGCAGTGTATGCGAATCCTGTGCAAGTAGTTCTAATAAATTAACATATATGCTTCACAGTGCAAGGTTCATGTGAAAGTAGTGGAATTTTTTTAAAATTCCATTTGGAGTAAAAAATGGAATTGTATACCATAAATTTTCTTTTTTTCAGAAATTGACTGTGACGCACAGGGGGGAAACTGCATTTGCTACTGGGGACATGCCAATACTTAACCCCATTGCTGTAGTGGCATGACACAACAGACAAAAAGCAAAAAGCAAAAATCTGAGAATTGTTGGAAACAAGCTTTTCTTTGATTGTGCCACCATGCTAGGGGGAATGGTTGCATTTCTGGCACTTTTTTATTTATTTATTTATTTTTTATTCATTAGACTTTTATACCGCCCTTCTCCTTTGGGGGGACTCAGGG
>JANHFK010005633.1:0-10711 GCA_036250565.1 Sibynophis collaris
CTATTGCTTAGCGCATTGTAAGCCGCCCTGAGTCTTCGGAGAAGGGTGGCATATAAATCAAATAAATAAATAAATAAATAAATAAATAATAAAATACAAGAAGAGAGAGATACAACATTATCTATCACCTTTTGAAAATATATTTCAGACTGAACTTGAAATAAACTGAGAAAATTCTTAATTTAGTATTTACTGTAAGATCTCCTAGCATTATGATACCACCTGAAAAATGTGAAGAACATGAATTACAATTTCAATTTTTTTAATTTTTACATTTAAATATACATGCTTTCAGAATTGTCCAGAATAGCCTAACTACTCCTTTATTGACTGAGTTCCATTCCAACAGCCAGGTCATTAAACAAAATGGTGGCAAAGTGAACATGTGATAAATAGATGCATTGTGAAGATCGTTGGTTGCTGTGATCATTCAGATATTTTCCTACAGCTACAGCAGTGTTATTCTCATTCGGGTGTGTGTTGTTGTCAGGCATTCAAAATTTGTTGTAAATAATCTGCACTGGTCAGATTTTTTTTTATTGCTGTCATATTTACAAATAGTAGTTGCTAAATGAAGAATGGCTGTACTTCTGGTTTCTGGCTTGTTATTTAAAAATGTTTCTGTCTGTCATGCATAACCCAATGACTTTTTCCCCCTTTCTAGGTCTTATTTATACTTTTCCCTTCACTGCTTATTACTCTTTTCTTCCTGGCAACCCATCTCCTTATTTCAGCTGCTTCCTTCTCTTCCTCTTCCTCCTGCTGGTAATTCTTTTTTTCAGCTTGCTAAGTATTTGTTTCTGGACTTTATTAAAAACAGAATTAAATTAAATTGAAGTGGTCTAGATATCTCAATATGTTTATTTATTTTTTGAATGGGTGTCCTGTGATGTTTTTAGAGTTTCTTAAAGGTTACTATTAGCATTTTCACACCTAGTGAGAAATGAGACTAAGCGTCTTTAGGATAGCATAATCTAAGTGGCCAGTAGCGACCTGAACAAAATAAAGGTTGGAAAGACTTTAAATTTGTATGTGCATAGATCTGAGGTAACACTGAGTGCTGTGAGCATTTTAAATAAAAATATTGTTATATATAATAAAACTTGTTTTACTTTAGGATAACGAGAACCTTAATAGATCTGGATGGCCCAAATTGGAGGGAGAAGTTACCACCAATACCTGTTGTCCCAGTTTCTGCTCAGTTACACTGGTGGGATGGAGAAAGCTTTACTTCAGAGTCAAAACAAAAGAAAACTGCAAATGCTTGCAGAAATCAACTGTCACAGACTCCTAGTATGTGTACATTGTTTTAGTATACCAGTAGAATCATTAGTGAACTATTATGGAAAAAAGTTATATTTGAGATGTTGGTTCCATATCCATAGAGATGTTTATGTAGTATTTCATTGTTTATGCTAAGGGATTACTAAACCTTCCTTTCCCTGCAGCTTCTCATGCTATGAAAGAGCATCTCAGAAAATCAGACATGTCCTGGAACCGACAAAATCCAAAGTGCTATAGTAGTTAGAAGTAGAAATTAAAACAATCCAAATGCAACATTTAAATGTAGCTTTTGGGGATCACCTTCATATCTCCTTCATTGGAAATAAATGTTTACTACTGCAGTCCTCAAGGATTGACCATACACTATTTTTCAGCTCATATCTTGTTTCACATTCCTCATGCAGCATTGGGGCAAGTGGCTATGTGCATCTGTTTTATAAAAAGTATGGTGCTTAGTTTTGACTTTTTGGTGGCAAAGAAGTCTTGTGAGATCATAAGGTTAGGCACACTGATAAGAGCTTGTGGAAACTCCCTTATTTAATAGTGAAAGGAATGTTCTATAAGTATTTGAACTTGCTTTTTGAATAGGTATAAATATTCTTCTGGCTATTAATGAATGGGCATCTATTTATCTTTACTGACAAATAGGTGATAATGCAGAAGAGAAGTTCAAGCTATTTAAGAATCAAGGAAATGAATTTGTGAAAAAGGGTAAATATGAAGAAGCATTAATGAAATACAACGAGTGCATAAAGCTAAATTCACAGGAAAAGACTATCTACACTAACAGGTAAGATATCTAATACTGCATCCAAATCCTAGCCAGCTTTGTTCAGATTGTTAAGCAGTTATCATTAGTTTTATCTGTTTCTAGTAGTCATCATTTTTGTAAATGAAATATAATTCCCATTTTGTAGATACCGTATTTATATTTTCTGCAGGAGGTCCAAGTAGAGTATACATTTTACCATTTTAATATCTCTCATAAGGTCAGTGAAATAAGAGATAATAATTAGCCCAAAGCCATTGAATGGACCATTCTCCACATAACACACTATCTATTATATTGCACCATTGCAATATTGTACATTCATATTACTGTAGCACCGTATATTGATACCAGTATGGCATTTGGGTCCATAATTAGTTCATCTGGAAATACTCTACAGAGCTGAGCAAATGACTATAAAAAATAATAGGAGCATAAGCGCCAAACTGTTTTGAGTGTTGCAACATGGTCTTACACTCTCTTGTCTCTGATTGTATTATATTAGGGCTCTTTGTTTCTTGAAACTACTCAAGTATGAAGAAGCCAAGAAGGATTGTGATTATGTTCTTCAGATAGATGACTCTAATATCAAGGCTTTATATAGAAGAGCTCTTGCATACAAAGGTTTAGAGGTAAGATCAAAGATCATCATATCTGTTAACCTGTAGATACTACCCATCAGATGTGTGTAATGGCTATGAAAATTAAAATGATGCATGAAACATACATTATTATATAATAAGTAAACTTAGCTTGAAGGCATAGGGATGTCAAAATGAAAAATGCTGAATTGGAGTGACCCAAATAGTAAAAACTATTTTAATAGAAACCAGAGGGGAGACATTTTTAAGGAAGTAATGGAAAGCAGGTAACATCAAATATCTCCAGGACTTGTCCTTTCATTGGCAGGACAGATTTAAGAGGACACAGCCGTTACAGGTTCAACTTCTAGAGTTCAGTAGAAACCAAAAGGCAGTGGATACAGTTAGCTGATTTATATATATGAAGAATTCCTTTAATTGTAGCAGCTGGAATCCATAGGAAACCAGTGGAGTGTAATCAGAAGCATGCTAGATAATAATTTTCAGGATGTAAAAGCAAGGAAAGAGAGCATAGTGAAAGGGTGTTTGAAGAAATAATTGTTTCTACCCTATTTTCCCCAAAATAAGACATCCCCTGATAATAAGTCCAATAAGGCCAAGCACTTATTTTAGGGTTCAAAGAAAAATATATAAGACAGGGTCTTATTTTCAAGAAAACATGGTAGTTTCACATGTATAAGTTGCTCTACATGTAGTTCTCAACTTATGACTACAACTGGGAATGGAACTTACATTATAAGTTGCTATAATTGTATGTCGAGTCACGTGGTTGTAAGTATAAATCCAGCTTAGCTAATGGCACATTTTCCTGGCAAAACTAGCAAAAATAAATAAATAAATAGCAAATCACAATCACATGACAGTGGGATGCTACAATCAGTGATAAATGCATACCAGTTGCCAATTGCCCAAATTGCAATTGTCACCAAGGAGGCAAGGCAACAGTCATAAGTTTGAGTTCAGGTCATAAATGACTTTTTTTTTGCAGACTTCTGTTAATTCAAACCATTGTTAAGTGAATAGTCATAAGTGAAGGACTATCTCTATAGCTTTTGGAATGATGGGACCCTGTCTTAAATAAAATGAATATTTTATATATTTGCCAAGGGACCTGGTATATGTTTTTGTATATTACATGGGGTCTTGGTAACAGAGATAACATTGCTTCCTTCTTATTTTGATAACCAAAAGCTTGTATAGCAGATCACTCACCACAGTAATGGATTCCTTAAGAACATAAGAATATCCCTGCTGGATTAAAGATTAGTCCAGCAAATAGCTATAAATATAGTAACATTTAGAAAATGTTGGGAAAAAATAGAAAACATGAAAGTTAGAATCCAGGTTATTTTTCTGACTATTAAGTAAATATTGTAACGTTTCCAACTATTTCTTATTTAAGCCAATGATTGATTTTTCTAACTTTCAGAACTATGAAGCTAGTATTGAAGATCTGAATAAAGTTCTTCTAATTGATTCCAGTATTGCTGAAGCACAGAAGGAACTGGACGAAACAACTCAACTATTTAAACTTAGACGTGAATTTACAGCCAACAATCAGCCAAAGCAAAGGAAAAAAATTGAAATCCAAGAGGTATTTAAGAAAAACCACAGAGGCTTAAAAGCTTTGGATTAAATTGCTAGATTTTATTTGTAGATTTATTTTTAGCTGATACATTCTCTGAATACATGTGGCAATTTGGAGAAATTTTGTAAACATGAAATATAGAAGTCAGTTTGAACTACACTTTTATAGTTTAATCTTCCCCACTTTGGTCATGCGCCAGACTAAAATTCTCCACTGCAAAATAAAGTCCCCATGAGGAGTATACAACTTTTCAATAGTGAAATAACCCCAAAACAAATTTTCAGTGATAGAAAGCTGGACAGAGCTGGAAGCCATCCCTGGTTGGAAACACTAACAGTTGACTCATGACCTTGATAAGATGTAAGTTAGAAGCTGCCCCCCTTCAAGTTGATTTCAGAAAAGAGGTGCTGGAAGATATTGCTTCAATACATTAGCCATTGGTCTGTGATGTCTCTCAGGATAATACTTTGCCTTTGTTTCCCTGATATTTTTAATTGTATCTTGAAACTGGTAAATTATGTTTTGGATTTGCTATTCCCCTTATGAAGGCAACAACCACTTCCTTTTTCCCCCCCTGAAATTAATGAAGCTGTCCTAAATTTTACTGCAATAGCTGAGATAAAATGAATGCAAACAAACTGCATCCTAATCCAAATAAGTCAAAATGTGTGTGTAGCTGTATCATGAAGTTGTATTTCTCTTGAAACCTCTTTCCTCGTTAGGGAGTTTGTGGTCCAGACACCCAATTTTTTTAATGGGGTTCAGGAATCTCCCACTAAGACTAGCGTGTTTGTTCCTGAGCATGTCAGATTCAGTCCCAATATATACCTTATTTTTCAGAGTATAAGATCCACCTTATTTTGGGGGAGGAAAATAAGAAAAAAAACAATTCTGCTTGAGAGGCTCTCTGTTTGGGAGGATGCGTTTGCAGCCTCCAAAAGCTCCAAAAATTCCGTTTGCAAAGGCAGCCTCTCAAATGGACCTTTTGCAGGCTGTTTGAGAGGGTCTCTGTTTGGGAGGCTGCAAATGCTTCATTTGAGAGGACGCACGGAAGCTGAAGGGTAGGGGCCAGTGGGGGCTGGCGGGTGGGCAGGGCTACATTCGGTGTGTAAGACGCACCCAATTTTTCACCCTCTTTTAGGGGGGGAAAAAGTGTGTCTTATGCTCCAAAAAATACGGTAGATCCTGCTTACATCCCAGTTGTACTATTTTAACATGCTGCATCCAAGACCGCCCTTGAGAAACTTCAGTTTATATATAATGCAGGCTCAACTCCTAACTAGAGCCAATTATAAACAGCTTATACTCTGTGATGAAAATAGCCACTGGTTTGTTTCTGATCTGGCATGATTCAAAGCCGATGGTGCTTTTTATGAGTTGGGAACCAGACCTTTTGGAATATCATATTCTAATTTACCAATCTGCCTAAGATTTAACATCTTATTCCTTAGAGAAACAAATTCAAAGGAAAATAATAGATGGCCTCTGATTTCCCCCAGAATTTGATATGTGTTAATGCTCTGTCTATTCCTCTGAGCAGGACTTTGCAACAAAACTGCTGAGCTGATTTTCTGGTTTGGTGCTTTATGGATGCTATATTTATTTTTAAAGATTAGTTGTACTTTCAATTAATTTGTGTATTTTTATTGTTATTACTATTAGCCTCCTTGATTGACATTTTTTGGAGAAAAGTGAACTATAAATAATTTACTACTACCAAGTCACTTTGGACAAATCATATGGAACTTTCCCATGAAATTAGCAACCCACACAGAATTGGGCACTAGAGAATAACTCAATCAGCCTTTCTGTGATCAGCTGCAAGTTATATATATGAGCAGGAACATTTTGGAAGATAATCTAGGAAGGAATAAATGAAAATATGATCATTATGAATGAACTTCTCCAAAGACACATTTAAATGTCTTTTAAGTGGTTGCTTGACTCCTGGTTACTGTAATTATGATGACCAAATGCATGGTTCTTTCTTTGTGAAGGTAAAGGAACAAGATGAAGATGATACAGAGACGTCTTCTTCAAATACAGCAATAAACCCTTGCAATGCTAAAGGGGAGCCTGGAAAAACCATGCCATTGAATAGCTCAGAAAAGCTAATCATTTCTAAGCCATCAAATGCCTATGAATTTGGGCAGATAATCAACATCGTGAATGGCAGTAAGGACATTGCTGCTTGTGCAGAGCTCTTAGCAATGATTGAGCCAAAAGATTTGCCAGTACTACTAAGCAACAAATTAGAAGGAGATATTTTTCTCATCATTATTCAAGCTCTGCAGTCTGATGCGTTCAGCCAAAACCCTAATATGGTATACCAACATCTTTTCTACCTAAGTAAAGCTGAAAGATTTAAGGTGAGCAGATTGGCTTCAGTGTATTATTTTTCAAATAACACTGGTATTTAGGTAAATGTCATTTTAAGTACTAATTGAGTGCACATACTTTTTTTTGCTCAGGTGGTGCAGACACTTCTTGGTAAGAATGAAATAGAACAGGTTCAGCAGCTACTGGCTTCTCTTTCCAACACGCAAGACCAACAATTTTCCTTGAACGATCTTGAGAATCTTAAGAAAACCTTTGAACTGTAAACAGTTTCTTTTTTAATTACTCCATGCAAATATGTGTAGTGTGTATGTCCATCTTACACCAAGGGAAGGCAAACAAATAGTTTTATCTGGGTTATTTAATATGCTGCATATTTTACATACACTTTGATAATCAGCTTGTATATGTTTTATTGTACAATTATTTTATTTATGGGAATGTTCCCTACTCTTTGGCACCTGCACTTATATCAACAAATAGATTAGAAGTAGGACTGGGGCTTGAAGGACTCATTTAGATAGGAAAGAAAAAGAATGAAAAATCCTCTGTATTTGCTTAAGGAAGAGAACCGTGAGCCACAAGGACACAGTCCCAGAAGGCCAAGGAAATAGTCTAAAATGTTCCTTTTATGAAGGGATGTTAAACAAATGATAATACTTATATGGAAAGTGTTCAAATGTTTATATGTAGCTGTTTTTGTTTCATTTTCTTCTAGTATAGGGGATTTTTCTAAAGAAAAACCACTGTTCAAAAATGGTGATTAACACTGCAATGAAAATGTCTTTGAATAAGCTCCATTAAATAAGGAATTGTCCTATTTTAAGTGGGCATGTGTTGAAAGACTATGAAAGTGTAACCCAGTGATAGCACTTTGTTTTTGCAGCTGGGGGGAAAATGGACACTATGCATACCAAACTACAGTATATTTCAACATCAATTTTGCTTTCATTTGCTGTTCCAAATTCATCTGGTTTACATTGAGTATGGCTTTCAAGAACCCCCCCACCCCAAGTCATTTCTTGCCTTACTCTTACAGAATTAACATGCTGGAGGGTTCTGAATGTATACAGCTGTGTGAACCTTTTAGCAGCTGGTTGCAACAGGAGATATTTGAATCTCCTCTGAATTGCTTCCATTCAATATACAAAGGGAGATTTCTCCGAGCTAGTGACTTACTACAAAACAGCAAAGATGAAGCAAAATGTGTAAAAAATGTTTTGAAGCAATAGAGTTATTATATTTTAAACTGGAAACTAATTTATTAATAGTATGCAATCCAAATTATATTACAGGAAATAGTACAGAAGTACTATTTGATACTTCTACTATTTTGAATTAAATGTTTTCTTGGATTAGAAACTGTAAAAAAATGTTAAGAGCTTATCCACTTGAATTGTTTCCTTTGAAGAATTTTTGTAATAAGGTATTGAGCTGATTGATATAAAATACTTGTAATGAATAAATATTTTAAAAGAAAGATATTGGGCATATTTTTATTATTTGTTAACAGCTTTGTTTTCTAGAGTGCCCCAAAATATTTTTGTAGGATACTGGTTATTCAGTTCCAGAGGTGAATATTTGGTCTCTAAAATAGAAACTGGTTTTGGTGTTTATGGATTAAAATATAACTTTGCTTCACAAAAGTGTGGTCAATTTAATTTGATAGTACCAGTTCAATCTGCGGTTTATCTTTTAGGGCAGGGATGGGGAACTATGGCCCTTTTATGACTTGTGAATTTCAACTCCCAGAATTCCTGACCCAGCCATGCTGGCTCAGGACTTCTTGAAGTTAAAAGTCCACAAGCCATAAAGTGGGCATAGTTCCCAACCTCTGTTTTAGGGGAACAGTCATATTCTAGTATAAAAACACAATATGGACTATTAAGATTCCTTCAAACGTGGCCTTGGCTATAGTAGTCTCTCCTAAATCAATCAATGCATCTTTGATGTTCCATACATTGATGTTCCATACATTGTGGCTTGTGAAACTTGTCTTTCCAAAGATATGTAATGGTGTTAAGATAGTTAAATAGGCAATTTTTATTAGTAGCAAAGGTACAAACGTAGTATCCTTTCAAAGACCCACCATGTATGAGCAAGTTGGCTAATCCCAACATCTCCTGGTGATCAAATTTATGGAAAAACTCTGTCCTGAGGTTTCCTGGAAGGAGACTTCCAGAGCACATGTGAGCAATCTCCTGTCTTTTCCTTGTCCAGAGAGGTTCCAAAAAAACAGTCTACTCATTGGTTCTTTGGTCTTTGCTGCAGCTGTCATCTCCACTCTCCACAGAGATTTCACTGAACAAGTCCTGATTTGCTTTGAAAAACCATATTTATCTCTTAACAGCATCCCTAAATCTTTCAGGCAGAGTTCAGTGGAGTATCAAAACCCAGAGAAAAATGATTTTGGAAACAACTAGTAGTAATATGTGATTCATTACCCATTCCTTGATTTATTGGACTATTTTGGGTACATGATCATAGCATTTTTAATCAGTTGGAACAGAACTCTCTGCTTATTTTCTGTGAATGCTGGAGAAGGGGAAAGAGTACTATATTTTCCTTATAGTTACAGTATAAATCATCTCATTTACATATCAGAATATCCAAATTTTAGCATTTCACATTTTTAAAAATGCAGCATTTCTCAACCATCATCTTTAAGCTGCATGGATTCCAGCTCCCAGAACTCTCCCCAGCATGCTAGGTGGTGAATTCTGAGAGTCGGAGTCGATGCATCGTGACGTTGAGAAACACTGCTTTAAGGAGTTGATTCATTGAAGTTGATGTGACTCCCCAAAACAGCTGCAGAAGCTGGAAAGTAGAGGGGCTCTGTTAATGAATCACAGAATGTTGCTGTGCTCACATGAGATCTGTCCTCCCAATTGTTTTCAAAGTATGCACACTCCAACCACAAACCACAAGATTCTTTAGATAATGTAAAATATAAATACTGGCTGCTCAAATACAGCATTGAAGCAAGAATAAGTTTAGGAGCCAAACCTGTACTTGTTCTAAAAACAAGACTTTACCATTCTAAGGTATTTTCAGAACAGCAGTTTTAATGTATAGCTTTGAAAAGCTTGGGATGGAAATAATTGCTTAAAACATCCACATCAAGAGCTACAAATTCAGGCTCAATGCTTTCTAGCACAAAGTCACATGTCCTTTCATTTCGTCAGAGGTAGAGTAAGAACATAAGAACGAAGAACATACATAAGCTTTTTCCAATTATGGCAGCAGCTTCTCTCCTAGCTTGGATCCTGCAGTCACATAAAAGTATAAGCTTATTTTAAAATAAAGGTATATACATTTAATGATATCAAGTTAAAGATCAAAAACTAAGAATAAAGAATAGCCTAATAAATACCAAATGGGTGAAAAATTGACAAAAGGAAGCCAGTTCTTTACCATTATTCATGGCTGTTTTCCAAACTTTGCAAATTATTTATTGACTTTCTTATCTGATAAAAGAAGACTATGTATTTGTATTGCATTGAAGAGGGAAGTTGTAGAACAACTCTGAGGAAGGAACTTTGTTGAAATTGGGTGAGAGGTAATGAAGTAATACAATTGTTCAGTTTCCATCTGCAATATATTCAAAATAAGACTTTCTTCTTAGTATCTAAAAGGCTTTCTCAAATTATATCAGATTGTCACATAGAAATATTAAATACTTTTAAAATGATAAGAATGTGCTATATGAAGCATGAAAAGTTTACATATCAATGTCCTTAATAGTACTTAACACAAACATGAATCAATAGTCCATAGATACTAAATTAACTACAACCTCAAGTGAGGGAGTGTTCCTAGATGGCTAGATATTGCCTGCTTCTGATTGACAAATGATTGTGGCTTCTTACGTTTGCTGTGAAGTGATCCTACACAATCAGGACAGGATATTACTTGAGCACCAGGAGGCACTGTGCAAAGCAAGATGTGTCTAATTACACGCTAAGCCTTAGTAACCAAACAATTCTTGGTCACCAAAAGAAGCCAATGGAAAAGCATTAATGGCATCTTTTTTAGTTGGATTGTGCATGAAACGCTTATTTTCTGCCCCATATCCATTTCTGCCTCCTAAAAGGAGAACAGTTTTCTTCCTGGCCATACTTTGAGGACCAG
>JANHFK010005633.1:11859-23161 GCA_036250565.1 Sibynophis collaris
CAGATCCAACTCACGTCTGTCCTATTTGACCGAGTCTAAAAAAGCTGAAGAGCCACAGGAAGAGGCGGGACTTCTAACTTGCAGACTCGGTCCAATAAGACACACGGAGTTTAACCCATGGTCTGGCTGCTGGTCCCACCTGGATGGAGAAGAGGAAGGAATTACAAGAGACACCAGAAGCCTAATTCTCATGAAGCTTACACTAAGAGAAAAATCCATTTACAGAGGATGATCACACAACCTGCACCTTCACATCAATCACTGTACTAATGCTAGAATGTTTGGAAGGAATCTTGGAGACAATTGTTGAGTCCAAAGTCCTTCCCTGGGTAGGAATCCACTACTACAGCATGTCCAAGAGATAAGATCATCCATCCTCCATTCAGTGCTTCCAGTGAAGCCTACCACCTTCCAGAAAGTCTATTCCATCATCCATAAAGAAAACCTTATGTCCATACAAAATCTGTTTGCTTGTAATTCAAACATGTTCTAGTTTGTTAATGTGCATTCTAAACTGGTCACTATTTTTAAGCAGGGAGTAACACAAATTAAAAAGAACAATGGCGTTTCTTGATCTTTATATTATATTTCACTAAGAGGCAAGCTTGGATTTCATTTCCATTTTCGGAAGCTGCATTATTCTATTGATTCATGTTCACCTTGTGATGTAATCCACCAGGAAACCGAGATCCCTTGTTGCATACTATATACTGCTGCCTGGTATGGTTTCCGCCATTCCATATTCTTGCTTTTTTTTACCTCCAAACACAAGGTGTTTTTTGTTTGCCCATTGAAATTCATCTTGCTGGATTCTACCCATTGTTCCAGCTTGTCAAAGTTCTTTTGAATCTTGAGTTTCCATAAGGGGTTTGGCATCTTTATTTTTGTGTCATCTACAAATGTGGTATTTTTAAACTCCTCCATCCAAATAATTTATAAATATATATTAAATCAACTGAGAGGTTTGGTACAAAGTGTCCATAGCCATAATAGAAGTAGGGACTACATAGGGGTACAGCAAGATGCAATTGTATTTTCTTGTATAAAATCTGATTTGGATTGGAAGTCAACTAGATGGATATATTCAGCTGGAGCTTCTTGATTTCCCTAGAAATTTGCAAGCAGGCAAATCTGCCTTTTTAGTGTAAGATTTCTAAGAAAGTTTTGTGCCTTGGGAGTCTACTAGAGATGTATCATTAATCTTTATTGACTCTCTCTAGGGGTGCTATTGCAGAATATTCCTTTCCTGACAATTCCATCATTGGTGATTGAAAACAGTAGTAGAACTTACCAGGATATATCATTCTGATCACTCAATGATAGATCTATCAGTCTGATCCTGCAGAAGGAGAGAGAATTCATCAGTGCAGACATTAAAAATCCACATTATTCAATCTTTATTATTTTTATATATTGTTCTTCCATTTTTCTGATGGTTTTTGCTGGTAATTTTATACATTAAAATTAAACAATGGGTAATCCTCATTTAGCAACTATTTGGTTACAAACTGATGAAAAAGTAATTTTGCGATCACCCATTTATATCTTTTGCAGATATGTAAAGCTGAAGTAAGTTTATAAGCACAAATGCATTTTCACTTAGCTCCCACTTAACAACTAATGTTCCAATCCCAATTGTGATCACTAAACAAGGACTATCTTAACTTAACTCAGTATCCATGAATATAAGGGAGGAGTTTCCTTCTTAGAATAAGAAGAACACCTGCCTTCCAGCTAGATAGAGAAATAAATGCCTTTTTGTCCATCCTTTAGTGATTCCAATGGTACTTCCTGTAGTATAACAATTGTTTTGCTGTTTCTTAATTTGATTTAAATTAGTTGCATGGAGTAAACTACTTCCATATGCAAATTAAAGGATATTATACATACAGCTGGAACTTACTTTGATTTCTTGTTGAAATAGCTCTTAATTTTCAATACTTGATTCAGTTATTTCTTCGGAGATGTTACAGAGAAATAATAAGTAAGCCTGAATTCTAAATGAAACTTGCATAAAATTAAATGTGACAGCAGCCTAGTATATTGAGATGCAAAATATAGCGCTCATTCTAATGAATGTTGTGTTGTTTCAGAAATTTATTTAGGTAGGATATTTAAAAAGTTAAACTTAGCATTATATACTATTAAATTATAGGACTGATAACTTTTCAACACAGCAAATAAACTTCTGAAAAATATTACTGTCCAAATCAAGACAACCAAATATAAGACACAAGATAAGACTGGTGGACCTTTTACAACAGAATGGATCTGGAAATATGGTCAATTAGTGAAGATTGTCTCCTCGCTACAGCCAAATTTCAATTCAATTACACAAAGAAAAGGCTGGTTATGTACATAGAATGGCAAGTCTACAAATTCAAGTAATTCCACCTCTTAGACTCATACATAGGAAGATACTTTATAACAAGTAGGTGCATTGATCAACTCAGTTTGGCAAACCGAGCAGTGATTACATCTAAGAAAGCATCTTCCCATCATTAACACTGGACAATTTTAACTGGAAAGAGCTGGAATCTGGAGCTCTTTCACTTTGTAAAGCTTATGTATGATGAATGGTCCTTCCTCAATATGAAGCCTGGTTCTTGTAAAGAAGTTTTGCTTCTCCGACACCAATAAAACAGATGTGAAAGACTTGTGGAGGAGAGAATGTAATTCAGAATAATGCAATTTAAATCGAAGTCTACAAGTGTTCCGTGTATTGTAAAAAGCCCTTTGTTCTAAGGACAGAAGACAGTGAAATAGTACTCAGACATTTATTTCAGGTATGTAGTTTACACACTCCATTGAGCAAACAAAAAATAGCAAATATACAAATATCATAACAAGCATTACCAAATAATGTATCTGACACTAGTGTTATAAGCTGATTAAAGAAAATAATCAAGGAGGCCAGAGAAGATGGCTGCGGCCCATAACAACCTTCTTCTCATATATTTTCAGTAGCACCATAATGGCAATACTTACAAAAAAAAAAATGCCTCATTCACACATACACACACAAAACCAAATTACTGAAGGCTTCTATGCCAAAATCCAAATCTTTTTCTCTCTCTCTCTCTTGTAGGAGGGGCAGAGAGCATACATCATTATGACTTGTGTGGCAAACATTGAACAGTGCAGGCGCTTAAGTGAGCTTCAACTTGTGTTCAGCTGAACCATAAGCAGGACATGTGGCACACCCCTCGCTGCAAGCCAGCCATTTTTAGAGCCCATTTTCAAAGATGTGCAAGCTCTGCACTGTGCTTTTTTTTTTTTCTTCTGTGCATGTGATTTGCAAAAATGATGTCAGAAAAGTTATCTGCTAAAAGCCTGAGTGAATCTTTGGTAGGCTAATACTTCAGTATTATGAATCCTATTAATCTACCACAGTTAGTTGATTCGCTGCAGTTTTCCTCTAGATTCCAAGAAGGTGGCAACTGACAACATTCTGGAAAACTTAACAGTGAAATCATCAGACCAGGCACTTATAAACCCAGTCTTTTCCAAAGGCACCAAGAATTAAACAGCATAACTGAAGTCCCCTGGTGAAGGTGACTGTATCAGGTTCTCTACTATGATAACAAATTAATTGCTCTTACGTTGTACAAAAACTTTATAGACCTTATATCGTAAACCTTCTATTTTGCTGTCAATTGCAAATATAATTAAATTACCCCCACTTTCTGATAAGGAGACGTCACTTTGCTACCTATTGTATATCAAGTACCAATTTCTTTTTTAATTTAAAGTTATGCTATATGTCATAACCTTGCTTAAAGAATGTGTTTCAACATCACTTAACATAATATTCTTCTCCACATAAAATTATCAGAACTTATTTTTTGGTATGGTTACAGCAACTCATTTTGACCAGAGGTTGGTTTTACTGCTGTATACCTGAAATCCATACTGAGGTTTTATATGAAGCCTACAAGTGGCCAATTGTCTCCATTCAAGTTCACCAAATACAGACTTTCAGCAAAGTTATGGCAAAAATACAAAACATCAATATAATGTTTTATTGTAATGCACTTGTTATAATCTTCATGTCACTTCACATAGTTCCACGCAAGCCTTAATAGAGACATATATCCAAATGTAAGTTGCATTGAAGCCTTGCTTCTTAAAGTGGCCTGGCAAGGCTCTTTAGTGGTAAATACATTTCTGCAGCACATAACAGGTTTAAATCTCCGTCTGAAGTGAAGTGTTTAACTCCGTAACCTGGGGTGAATGGTTGTTGTTTCTTTCTTTCAGTGTTTCACCAGTATTCACACCTGCACTATTGGAAGTCCCCTTGCAGGTGCATTCTTCAGCAATGTAACTCAGCTGGGAAACCTCTGAGTTTGGAGCAACTGACATAAACAGCAAACTGCCCCCCTGGTGAGGAGAGTTTTCTAAGAGGTCATTTTCGACCTCTGGCAGAATGCTCACAGTATTAAAGCGGGTGTGATAATCGCTGGAACCATGGCTGCACGAGGTTTTCATACTCTCCAGATCAGAACAGCTAAACTCGGAAAAATGACTTGAGTGAGAGTCAGCTACAGACGGGACACTATCACTGAGAGAGGGAGAGTCAAATTCACTGGAGTTGGTGCTTTGCTGCTCCAACAACTGAGCATCCATGTCCTCTCTGGTTTCATTTATCTTCGTGCTATTCTTTTTTCTGAGTTTACCTTTGCATTTTTTCCCTGCTGATGATTCTTTGGACCACTTGGGGACACCTGATTTGTTATCAGACAAGCAGGCGGAAGAACTACCAGCGTTACTGCGGCCTGCAGCGCAACCATCATCCACGCTGCTGCTCCCACTGTTGTGTCTGAATTTTGCAGGCTTCGATTCAATGTCTACTTGTATCTCCATGCTGCTACCATCTCTAAGTAAGAAAAAAGGATAACAGTTCTGTTTTACGGTGGAACATCTGCAAACTCCCAGTTAAATTTGGTTATAAACAGCATTTTAAAACGTGTATGCAACAATTAATGCAAAGTTTGAAAAAAGATGTCCTATCTTGCTAAGAGGATGATTCATCAATACTACTTTTAATACTTCTTTTACAGAAACTATGTGGATTCTATATTATAGATCTGATCAGACCAAGACAAAACTAGGAGAGGTTTTGACTTTCAAATCATGCTTTGGCTTCAGAAGTTGACACAGTTGAAATTTCCATAGTATATGATCTGAGATACCTAAACTTCTGCATGCTATTAGAATAGGCAAAATGCTTTCCTAGATATACACATGCCAGAAGCTCATAAATTAAATTATTAAATTAAAAAACAAAATATATTCTAGACTTGACATAGTTATTTATAACTCTTACCACAACAATATATCTGTCATGACTAAGAATCAACATCAACTTGATAGCACATAATCAATTAATAATCATACCAGAGATTTCTTGCACATCATATAAATACTGATTTTACCAACATAGTTCAAACTTACCTGTCCAATGGGACATAGGAATTTATAATGGACCCAGCCATTGCTTTGGTACTGGCATTGTCACTCACTGTTCCTAAGCTAACAGTGCCAGATTCACCACTCAAACTGCATCTCTCCTTCTGCACATCTGCTTGGACTTCCAACCTTAGTGAAAATTCAGTATTAGCTCAATAAGTAACTGCATTTTTCAATGTGATATATATTGAAAACTTTTAAATGTTTATCAGCCACCCAGTGGAGAATTCTCACAGCAACTTAAGTAAAACATCATCGAAAAAGCTCAACAAAGAATGCTTTCAGAATGTATCCACAAGTATTCAAAAGATAGATATTAGAATTACAACAATCAGCTTAAACATATTATTTCATTGTTTATTATAGTTTATGTAACAAATAGTCAATTAGAGTTTAACACTTGGAATGCATTATCTTACCGGTTGAAGCAGTTGACCATTGCACTCCCTGACAGACTTCCTGTTATGCTAGCTCCAGCCAAAGCCATGGTGCTGGCTGTCTCACTCAGATTGTCTCGAATGGCTCCTATTCTGTCCATATGGCTGCCACTTGCACTTAGGCTTCCAGTCAATCCAACACTTTCTTCCCCTATACTAGGATTGTGACGTGCCTCTGCTACTGATGTAGTGTCTAAAATGGAAAAGGGAATATATCTTTTACTAAAGTTTCATATTATAGAAGGCTTTGCTTTTATGGAAGCTCCAGTAATAAAAACTGTAGTTTTTTTCAATTTTTCAAAAACTGATGAGGGGATGTTGGTCTTAGATTGATACAATTATGATAGCAAGAAAAAATGGTGTCATCTTTTGATTGTAGGCCTGGGCTAGTGTAATGAGGAAATTGTATAAAATAATTTCCTAAACAGAATCGGATTTTCTCCTGAAAAAGAAGAATGCCAACTACAACATAATGATCCTTAATATTTTCTAATTCTATTGTTATTCAGAATTGGTACTGGGGAATAATAAAGTTGTTCTCTAAAACTAGATTACAGTTTGGATCAATTCTATTTTCTGTCAGGAAACTAACATTTCACTAGTTAACATTATTTTATCCCCCATTTTCAATAAAAAATTACCAAATCAAAATCACAGCATAGCAAGTGACATTAATATTGAATCAATGGCATTAGAACATTAAGAGAAGAAACAGTATATAAAAAATGCTTTTATCTATTCACTTCCCTGATAAATTAATACAGGGAAAGTTTAAGATATCATCAACAAAGGAAGGTATCCTTTAAGGCTGCTACTAATTGATTTTTTTCAGGGAAGTATAGGATTATGCAAATCGCTATAGAACATAGCACATACTACAAATAAAAAAACATGTCTGGATATTAACTATATTTGACCAATAGTGAATATTACTTCATTCAAATATATTCTGAACTGTGTATGTATATATGAAACAACTTGGCTATCTGTGAATTATGGTCTACAGATGCTTGTAACTGGCTAATCCTAGGGCAGCAACTATCAAAAACAGAAATATGCAAAATATTTTAAATTTAAAAGTTCTCATTTCAAGATGTGCTCTTTTTTGGTAGGATAACAACAGAATAAGAATACTTGCTATGATATCAAAAAACTATTTGAAGATTGAAATATTTCCAATTGAAAATGTTTCTACATCTCTCCAAAAACTCTACACTTCTCCAAAATGCTTTTGTAGACAGGGAGCCAGGCAAATATGGTAACTAAATAAAGGTCTTTCTTACCTGCTGCTGCATTTGTTCCACTCACAGTTATATCATTTTCATCATCAAATTCTATTCTGACACCCTTCCCATTGCCAGCTGATACTCCACAACCTCCACTTCGACAGAGAGAAATGGGAACTACTCCATACACATAGGCCAGCATAATAGGGACTCCAATACCTATAGGGAAACAAAGTATAATACTGGGATTAGAACACCTGTCTTTTTATTTTTAGTGATCACGGTGTATGGAGTTTTTAACTCCACCGTTTAGCAAAGATAGAACAATAGAACAAAAAGGCAATTCTTATCGTAGATATATAATTTTCCTCATGGATACAAAAAGACAGTCAACCCAATTCTGCAAATTTACCCTGAATTCATATTTACACTGTGGTCTTCTGGTTCTCTATTCATTTCAAGAGCAATAGGGTCTGCATGTACAACCTTTTATCATGGCTTTTGGGCTTACATTAATAAGGATACAGATTTAGATTTAAATACTACAAGATTCTAGTTTTCCAAAGAGGATTCTACCAAACTTGTACACCCTCCTTCTAGACCAGTTACCCCAAACCTGTGCTCTATTGGCAGAACAGATGGGGTCTTAGACTGCTGTTGATAAATGCTGGATCTATGCAAAATAAGATCTCATGCCCCCATGCTATGGAGACCATCAAATGCAGACTTAGTATGTGATAGTGAAACCTGGTTGGCCAGAGTTGGGAATGAGCTCTTCTGGGCCTCAGTCACAATGCTGAGGTTGGAGAAGATTTTATTTTATTTAAATTTATTGGCCACCCAACTCCAGTGAACTCTAGGTGGAGGATTGTGACTGGTTATAAGTAACTATGCATGAAACTTAGTTGCAGAGATAAGCTAAGGCTGGTTATGCATACCATCTTGGACTGATGTTGGAACTCCCAGGGCTTAGGTGATTTAAACATGAGAAACTAGGCCAGTTTGTGAATTCATAGCTTCCATGGCCTTGTCATAAGTGCTTATAGTTTCAATATACATGGGAGGGTGGGGGGATGCTTGATTTGTTTTTACTTTGGAAATGGAGGACACTGAAAATCTGTCCTTTACCATGGTCAGATGACATCTTGGTCAATCGTAAGAAAGGCAATGGGTTTATGAGAATGGTCCAACACAGGTAGCTAATGGATCCAGAAAGTTTCCAAAGGGCACTTATTAACTCCCTGACAATTTAGTGGGCAGTTCTACCTCATGCCTGGTAATTTCTGGAATACAGACACCCACATCGCTAGATGACATTGAACTTATAGCTTCACTTTTCTATCTCAAGCAGTTCCTTACTTTAATGATTTGTTGAGGGAAATAAATGATTGAAAAGGCACCTAGAACAACTGAACACAATCTAAAGTGGAAGCAGTTAAGCACTGGTAAGAACTCACATTTAAGCCTAGACAGGGACGAGAGAGGAAAGCATTGATTCTTTTCTATATTTATTTTGTCCATAAACTCTTGCATAGCAATTTTATTCATAATTATCCAAATCCTTCTTGGGAAGGATGGTGGAGCAAAATGCCTGAAGACTCCTGGAATTAATTTACAGATTTCCTTGCAGATGAAGTAGCTTATACCCTCTCTGGTTTTGATCCCATTGGTCAGAGTCCTCTAAGAGGAGTAAAGTAATTCCTTAGGATTTGATCTTGTGGAACATGATTAAGTGGAAACATTTCCTGTAGAATGGGTCCTGAAATAACTATGGCCCTCCTGGCTTCTTCAAGCTGCCAAGCAGGATGTGTTAAAGCTTCATTTGTTAAAGCTTTTGTGACTGACCGTCTTCCTCAAGAAGATTCTGGATTTTCTGGATTCAAGAGATAGTTAGTGCTACTTAGATACTATACTGCTTGGTAGCATTGTCTCTGGGAGAAGGCTTTGCATTGTCTCCAAATTTCTCCTTTGAGAGAAGGTTTTTGACAAGCTGGTGGGGAATCAATTACAAAAGATTCTAGGGGAAACAGATTTATTCCAGGCAGGTCCAGGTCCAGATATGAGACACAAATGATATCAGTCACATTAGGAGAATGTCCCTGTTAGGACCTTAATGAGGGATGCTCCCTTCCTCCATGTTACTAACAGATTCTTCAGCAGCATTCAGCTTTATTTAGTTTGCTTCTAGATCACCTATAAGAGTTGAGTACTATTTTTTAGTGGTTCCACTCCTATCAATGTGGACAGTTTCAAATGCCAGTCATGGGGGAGAATGTTCTTGATCATTCTTGTGTGGGGTACTATATGCTCTATCCCAAATTAACATCTGTATGAAACTACTAAAACAGATCATTCACTGATTTTGGGTAAGGCATAGTATGCAGATGGAGATGCCACAGAAATCCTAAATCAGTAATTAGAGGCTGTTAGGATGAGGTGAACCAGTAAGATGGAGTTTCTGTGGGTCACCTGAAAACTTTGGCACTGACAGTTATTCTTGAAAGATTAATACTTCCTTTGAAAGAAGTAATTGTCTAAGGTTTTCTTGGATTTGCAGGTACTGCTTAAAATGTAGGTGGATGCTGTGGCCAAGAGAGATTTTGCTTTGGATGGCATAATAGTTACATCCCTACCTAAAGCAAGACCACCTGGCAATGGTAATTCATATCACAATCACCATTCAGGTGGACTACTAAAGCTACCTTTAGAAGTGCATATAATAGAGAAGCAAGAATGCTAGTAAAACAACCCTACTGTTAGGGGGAAATTTTTAGTCCTACACAGTAGAGCACTGGGATACAACTAGACATTATGTTCCTAAAATTCTGCTTGTCTGGTCTGAACTTCTGGGGAGATCCTGTTAAGTGTCCATCACCCATGTGGACCTTTTTGGAATTCCCCACAATTTTGGAACATCTTCCCCCTGTATAGCCATAATTAGTTTCTTCACCCCTTTCATTCTGCAAGGAACCATTTTATTCTTTTGTTCTTATTAATGCTGAGCGACCATAGTTAGGATGCTGCTTTTCCTCTGGCATTTATTGCTGGTTGCTTAGCCATGCAAAGTGTCTGATGATAGTGGTGATTGCAAATATCATTAAAAAAACAAGCAAACTTTGGAGGAAGAATTACATTTTTCAAACTATTCAAACACAAACTTTAAAAAATAGTCTCACTGCTAGCCCTGGATTACTATCAATAATATTTTTTTAGTAAAGTTTTAGTAAAATATAATGGTTTTAATGTAAATTAGTGTACTCAAGAAAGATGATATTCCTAGACTTTGTAAGAAAGTATACTTACCCACAGTGACTGCAGCTACAACTGGTGAAACAATTACAGATAAAGTCACACCACCTGCAATGGCTAAGTTCCTCTTATGCTTTGACATGTCTTTGCCTTCGTAGCGATTATGAATCTTTATAAGAAAGAGGAAAAATGAAGATATTTTAGAGAACATTCCATTTAATAACTAGTAGAAGAAATTATATATAGGAGTGATCAATATTATCTTTATCTATTTACTTGCCATTTTAAATTAATGCATTTAAAGATTCCATTGGTATAATCAAATAAGATGAGTAAACAAAGCAATGTAAAAAATATGTTTTGGATTTCTTTTCCTTTCCTGTTTAAACCTTTCCTCTGCTATTAACCAATAAGCCTAACATCCATACCCAGGAATACTGGAAACAAATTAAAAAAACAGATTGGACAACATCTAGAAAAAGTAAAGTAATAACTAGCAGTCAGCACGGGTTTGTTAAAAACAGATCGTGCCAATTCATTCTTCAACATAGTGACTAAATTAGTAGACCAGCGAAATACTGTGGACATAATATACTTAGACTTCATCAAGGCATTCAATAAAGTAGACCACAACTTACTTCTTGGTAAGCTAGAACAATGTGGGCTAGGTAGCATCACCAGCAGATAGATTGGCAACTGGCTGATAAACCATACTCAACGAGTAGTCCTTAATGGGTCTAAGTCTACATGGAGGGATGTAAGCAGTGGGGTACCGCAAGGTTCTGTCTTAGCCCAGTACTCTTCAATATCTTCATAAATGACTTAGATGACAGAATAAGAAGGGGAACTTACCAAATTTGCAGATGATACTAAGCTGGCAAGAATAGCTAACACCCTAGATGATAGCCTTAAGATCCAAAT
>JANHFK010005633.1:48619-62796 GCA_036250565.1 Sibynophis collaris
TAAATACATATAATACAAAAATTAAAATGCATAATTAAAATACAATTAAATTGAACTGTTACCCCTACTAAAATCAATTTGCAACACTATCCAACTTACCTATTTTTAAATTTTTGATTGCATATCATATTATACATCACTTTTTATTCTTCTGAATTTTATTCCATAAGTAAGCAAAACATATTTCAAAATTGTTCTGAAAGTTTGTTCCTTTAGGATTTTGCTTGGGCCACAGAATCAGATTTAATAACAAATAAATATTTAAAAAATCAGATTTCTCAATAAAGGCTATTGAGAACTATTTTCCTTAATAAATGAAAAATCATACACATGGAAAATCAAAAACTATAGGACTAATATATTATGGTTGGATTTTAATGTTCACTGCAAGTATCTTAAAAGCAGTTGTTTAGCATAGGAATTAACTGATTCCATGAATATGTACTGTTTTAGAGCTGGTGATGTACGTGAAGGGAGAAATAGCAAGATAAGAGACTTTTGAGTAAATAATGTAAAAATCATCCAGAATGGATGATCACACTTTGAAATAGAAATCAGCAGTTAGTCAAATTTGTATTTTTAAAGAATGGAAGAAGGTTTAAAAGAAATACCAAATAATATCATCAAGACAAAGCAATAGTGTAACGACAGGATATTACAAGCCAGACAATATTTTAGAAACTCAAGAACAATATAAATTAATTTTTAAAAATATTCTAAAGAGAAAGAATATACTTATGTACCATCAAACCAAAAAAATTAGGAAAAATTGAGAACAAAGTGGCATTGGTTAGATTAACTATTTTAGATCATAGAAGACTGATCAAAGGATCAGTGGATTTAATGAAAATCAAAGGATTTAATGAAAAATGTGGTAGGTTTATTACACAATTGAAATAATTTATTGGATTCATAATATTTCAGACTATTTTTACGAATTAGTTAAAAGGAAAAAAAGTTGAATGCTAAAAGAGAAAATATGAATACATAAAATTTTGACCAATATTGCAATTCTGATGTCATATAATAGGGTTGTAATATTAACAGGAATTTATATCACAATCAAGATTTTACCCACTCATCCAATACTTCTTGACTATTTAGGCTATTCGCAAATATTAAGATCTGGAATAGCTGGAATAACATTTTTACGGGTCATTTTTCAATAACCAAATAAGAACTAGGCCATTGTAAGTTTTTCATTCTAGTAAACCGGGGTGCCCTGGCAGGAGTGGGCAAGACTTTTCTCCTGACTCAACTAAAACATGACTCAATATATCATACAAACATGTAAAACCTTAAAAGGAAAACACCTTGTTTCAGTTGCCACAGTATAAACCCCTGATTCCTCTACAGCAGCTAAATAAGAGTAAGGATAAGGCACTGTGTTTTTGTTTTACCACGAGACACTACCTAAATTGGAGTAATTTCACAAGAAAAATTGTTAGCAGGAATCTAGAAAAAGGGAAGATACGCTGGTATAAATTTTCCTGGCATTCATCTTTCTATAGCAATATAATAAGAGGAAAATATACATGAAACAGCCCAAAGTAAGGCATTTAATTAAAAATGGGTAGGGCACAGGAAATCCTTCAACTTGTAATTAACTTGTAAATACATTGCACTGGCCATGGTATAAATTAGTTAAATATTAATAGAAATACAGTATATAAAGGACAAACGTATCCACTCCTGCTTTGGGTAAAAGCCAAAAATTGAAACACTTATTCAAATATCTATCTGGTCACTAGGAGTCAAAAATGAGTTGATGGCACATAATATTGGTTCAAAACTAAAAGATAGTAAAACTAATATCATGCCACATCCTGTGTAAGAACAAATTTCCCAGATAAATATGGGTTATTCATAATCACACACAAATATATATCTATGATCTTCTGATAAAAAAAACAATTTTAAAGTCCATTGCTATTGTCTCAAAACATTGCATCAGTTAACTAAGATCTACTCATTTATTTCACCTCAATCAAGTCTTGTGCTTTGTTTTTAAAAAAACATGCATCATTTCTGCCATTCAGACTCATAGGTTTATTGCAGTTTATAGTAAACAAAAATTTAAATAAATCCATAGAATGTGTAGGTGGAGTCAGCCATTATCCTGAAGTGCATCCTTTCAAATATCCTTTGCCCTAAATATCGAAACAACTAAAATAAGTGGCTTATTTTCTAGATTCATTCATATTCTTAGTGGCAATTAAAAAGAAGCCCTGAGGAATCTAAAGGTGATTCATTCACATATCCGACAAAAGGAATGAAATTTACTTGAAATGTCCATGAATTTTGAAAGCATGTTTAGTTTGCGAATGTGCAAAAGACAATTGGCTTAGTCATATATCATACTAAACTATACCAAGGATTGTTTAATTTTGGCTTCATGCTGTGAAAGTCATAAGACTGTTCAACTGCTAGACTAGATGTGGTAATTGCTTAATCTTTGTTGCTATGAGCTGTTTTGGGAAAGAATTCTATTATATGGCAGTCTACAACCATCATGTTTCCTGCCTACTCATTTCATTATGTTCTTTCTGCAAATCATTAAATAGTCATCTTTCTTACATTCAAACCTTTCTCAGTGACTTGAAAAGTAAAAAAAGTATACTTCTGCTGTTGCACTTTTTAACATTTGCTGATTGTTAACTCTTATACTTTTTCAATCAGAATTCTGTCAAATATTTTCTAATTAAGCTTAACTAATTCGTTAAGAAACAAATCTCTATTTTTTGCATGCACTTTGCTATATTTCCTTTTCTGTGGAAAACAGTAAAGATACATTTATGAAGTCTTCAGGTAGAGGTGTAACCTTCACACAAATGTTAAAAATTAGTAAAGCCACAACCCATGTTAACATATCTTCAGTTACACCATCTACTCCTAATAGCCTTATTTTTGTTCAACATTTCAGCATTTATAATTTCCTTTTCATCCATTTTTGGACAACATTCATTTCAACCTTTTCACGTATCACAATCATTCCCTTATAATTTCTAAAATATTTCACCAACATTTGTTCATTCAATTTCATCATAAATAATTGAATCATTTTTACTTTCAGTTCCATTTGAGTTGCTGGAAGCTCCTTATTAAGGCATGTTTATCCACTTACAAAAACACTTTTTTATTTCAGTCAAAACTGTTCTGTATTTTTCTCTGCGTTTTAAAATAATAAAAGTGTCTTGCTGATTTCACTCTTTATAACTCTTCCGCTACAATTTATGCAATATTTTTCCTTTTATCCTCATTTTTTTGCAGTAATCTCTCTCTTACAGCATTTTTCCCCCTCATTGCCAGTCTCTTTAACTCTCATTCCACACAGCATCCTTTTTCATATTTTCCATTAACATAAATCAGCACACTTCTATGGCATTCCCTAACATAATTCCTTAAGAAGATTTTCTTATGACCACTTTCTATTAATTCCACTGGGTGGTTAATCTGTCTTTCATTGCTTTTTCACAAACGATTAGAAATTTTACTTTCTATTTTTTTCAATTCTTGCCCCTTTATTCCATATCCCAGTTATTTCTCCCAAGACCCTGTCCCATATTTAGAACCTCTTACATCTTTCACTAATTCTCTCACTTTCACGATAAACAATCAAATCAATTGTGCTTTTATTTTTACACCCAGTAGTATACTAGTATTATGAGAATATGCCAAAACAAATCTCATTAGAAAAGATAAAGCACACAGTTCTGCAAAAGTGAGGAGGGGAGAGGAAACCAGAAAGTGTTCCTGTATGTATCAGTAAATTTAGCTAGAGGGCTATAATTAAGAGTGAAAAGGGATAAAGTCCTTTGTGTGGGAAGAAAATTCTGCAGGAAATGAGGGGGGCCTTGGGGGGAGATTGCTGACAGGTTTGATTGTTTTCCACAGTAACACTTGCTGTGGGCAACATGGATTAGTGCTATCATACTGTGTCTGCACCCGCTTTAAAATGTTGGCACTGTTAAGTACTAGTTCAAAGCCAGATCTGAGCCAGCCCCCATATTCTGCACTAAATCATGAGACAATTATGTAGTGGATATGTGGTGATGGGCAAGTTGATCCCAGACTGATGTGATTATTACTGCATGCATGACACCGAAGCCCAGGGTGTGAGGCTGTCCACAATCTTGTCAGCTAGCAAAAATATCATAATTTGATCCACACACATTATATTACAAAAAAAATGTCCTGGGTTTTGCTTCAGAAATTGATTTATGGATTAGCATTATGTATGAACGCAGTCAGCTGAAATGTAACAGAGCTGTCTTTAAAGTCAACTCAGAAGCTACAAAATGGTTCAAAATATAGCTGCCCACTTGCTGATCAATCATTCCAGTACCACAGAATAACATCAATTCTGTGAGGGTCACAATGGATGCTTGTGTAGGAAGGGAACTTCACCAAGACAGTGTTAGGAAAATTCTTAACCAGAAACTACCATGCACAGTCCCATGATTGGATCAATCCAGAGATATAGAAACTCTATATACATCCGAAAAGAACCTTCTAAAAATAAACCATGAGAAGATTAGGGCCATCAAGAACAAGCTATAGAATATAGAGAACAAAGGCCTCAAGATATACAGGAAGAACTATTCAGATAGAGGGATAATAGGAGGTCAAAAGATAACAAATACTGATCAGCTTGGGGCAAATCAGGAACTGAGCATTAGACTTCATTCCCACAAAGATGGAAACACCCTAGGACAGAGGCATAACAAATACGAGACAGGATTAGAACCATTAGCAAACACGCACAGCAAAAGAACATGCAAATCGCCCATAGAAAACAAAGAACTTCAAAGAGAAAAACAGTATAAAAACTACATATTTACCACATGTCGGGGTCAGCTCACCCAGGAACACTGGTTCACACAACTGCAAGATCCGCCTTCCTAAAATGAAATAAAGGAAAGCTGTCTTCACGCAGCTCGCTTTGATCGCAAATTCTTTCGTTATGTTGGCAACACTCTCCCAGCCGGGAAATTCGAACTCTCGGAAGAGAAACCTCCAACAAATTCAACACTGGTAAACCTCCATGTCAAATTCAAAGTGCTATTCATTACATAGTACTGTAATGAATCTAAGTCTCTTTATGACTTAGATTCTTTATTATCTTCAGGACCATCTGACCCAACTAGATTCTTTCTACCACCTTCACGCTGAGTCAGAGGACAGACTGACAATTCTCTTATACAAGATGTGAAGGGGGAGGGAATCCAGAAACATTATGTTCAATAGCAGCAGCGGTGAAATCCCCCCGGTTCTATCCGGTTCTCCGAACCAGTAGGCTCCGCCATCCGCCGGGATGTCATTACGTCCTGTTTTTTAACCATCTGTGCATCTCTTCCGCCGGGCTTTGAAAACCTATCTATTTCGTGTGGCCGGCCTGGCGTAGTTTTTAATGGCGTAATTTTTAACGGGTTTGAAGGGGTCTTTTTAGGGGGGTTTTAGTAGGGTTCTGACGGGTTTTTTTAGCTGTTTTTAGAACAGACAATAAATTATTTTAATTAACCTGTAATTTTAAACTGTAAATTGTTTACTGTTTTATTGATGTCTGTCCACCGCCCTGAGTCCCGGAAAGGAGAAGGGCGGTATATAAATCCAAATATTAAATAAATAAATATAATGAATAAAAACGAGTTGGCCAACAGATTACTCCCCCCGTGATGTATTTTAGGTGGAAATTGAACCACTTGAAATATTGGGCCTAGCGCACTTGTTTGAGGGAGAGCTTACGAGGGGATTTTAGCGCTTTTAGGTTCTTGTGGTCCATCCACACTTCGAACCGTTCTTTTGACCCTTCCAGGAAATGCCGCCAGGAAAGAAGGGCCCACTGAACTGCAAACACTTCTTTCTCCTAAACTGCCCAGTGACGTTTGGTGTCAATCAATTTTTACAATATGTAAGCACAAGGCAGGAGCGCTCCCCCAGGACCCCTTTGCAGGAGGACAGCAGTAACAGCTACGTCACTGGCATTTGCTTGAACCATAAATGGTTTGTCGGGGTGCTGTAGGATCAGCTTCTCCGAGAACTTCCATTTTAGCTGCTCAAAGGATTGTTGACATTCCATAGTCCCGTGATGGTGATTCTATGGCATGCGTGTCACAGGTGGCACATGGAGCCATATCTGTGGGCAGACGAGTGTTACCCTAGCTCAGATCCACCATGCATATGTGCATAGCCAGCTGATTTTCGGGTTCCGGGCCCACTGGAAGTTGAGAAACGGGCTGTTTCTGGCCTCCAGAGGGCCTCTGGGGAGGCGGAGAAGGCTGTTTTTGTCCTCCCCAGGCTCCTAGAAAACTTCTGGAGCCTGGGGAGGGCGAAAAATGGGCCTACCGGGCCCACTGTGCCATCTCGTGCCAAAAGCAGGGTGAGCACAGGAGTCCTGTGCACATGCACAAGGGCAGGGGGCATTGAATTATGGTTGTGGGCACGCATGCGTGTGATCCCCCGCACTCCCCCTGCTTTTGGCACACAACAGCAAAAAGGTTAGCCATCACTGCCATAGTCCATTCCAGGGGCTGGCTCGGTTTGGATTTGGTGGGAGAAGGGCCCGTCTTTAGTAGTTCCGTTAATGGAAGGGCAACTTCAGCAAAGCAAGAGATGAACTGCCTGTAGAAGTTGGTGAACCCCAGGAAGCTTTGAAGCTGTTTGAAGTTTTAGGGGGCTGCCAGTCCAGCACCACTTTCATCTTTCCAGGGTCCATCTCTACTCCTTGATTTGGCACCTGATAGCCGACGTAGTCTTGGGACTCCTTGTGGAAGTTGCACTTCTTGGCATAGAGCTTTGCGGCTAAAAGTTTTTTCAGCACCTATCTGACCAATAAAGCGTTATGATCGGCTGCCTTGTATTGCGAATTTAGGGATCTAGAGGATGTCCTCCTAGATCAAGTAATTTGTGGGGACAGAGACATCCGCTTACAGCATCGTTTGTTAGCAAGAACAGATGTCATGCTGCAAAGTGCATTAGATGAGGCTAGAGCCTCAGAGCTATCTAACAAGTCAGCCACAGAAATAAGAGCAAATTTTGATTCAATTTAAATTAGGGGAAATGTTCCAATCATTAACACAAAAAAAGAGGAGTAGTGGACACACTAACTGCAAAACAAATATATTCTGATGAAGATGGAAGAATTGTAATGGTGGAAATTATGGAAGATAATAAAAAGACTCTCCTTGTAGCAATTTATGCACCTAACGACAAACAAGAAAAATTCTATAGAGATCTACATAAGAGATTAATTGATCTGGAATATGAGAGCATATGTATAATGGGAGATTTTAATGGCATAGTGGATGTGAAGTTGGACTACAAAGCACAGAGGGTTAATAAGCAAGACAGGAAGATCCTACTCAAATTCTTCTTTAGAATGATAGAAGAATTAAATCTCTAAATGAGAATAAACAATATATGTTTTACTCAAATAGACACTTATCATGGTCCAGAATTGATATGATTTGGATTTCAAGTAATCTGATGGTGGATAGGGATTTAGACATTGAATCGAGTACCTGGGCAGACACAACCCGATCACAATGAAATGGCAAGGCCAAAAGAGAAGAGGGTGCTGGACCTTAAATAATACAATATTAAAAGAAAAAGACTTCGTCCAAAAAATTGAGAAAGAACTTGACTTTTTCTTCAAAGAAAATAAAGTGGAAGATACATCAGCACAAAATTTATGGGATACAATGAAAGCTTATGTTAGAGGACACATAATGGATTATACCAGAAAAAGAAACGCCAAAAAAAGACAAATATAGAACGAATTGGAAGCAGAGTATAAGAAATTAGAGAAGGAAATACAAGTGAAATATTTGAGGAAAGATATTAAAATGAAGATGGATATAATTAAACATAAGATGGAATTAATGGAAAAAGAGGAACTAGTTCAGAAAATTAGAAATGCTAAACAAACTATTTTGAACATGCAAACAAACCAGGCCGATGGTTAGCTTATAAACTGAAAAAGGAAAGAGACTCTAAGAAAATAATATCTTTAAGAGATGATAAGAGCCAACCAAGATATGGGAATGAAGAAAAGAAGAAAGTTATACAGGACTATTATGGCAAATTATATAAACAAGAAAAAGTGGAAGAGGAATGAATTAGATAATACCTGGAAAAAGCGAAGTTACCCCAAATATCCAAGGAATTTGAAATGATATTAGATGGAAACATCAATATGATGGAACTAACAGAAGCTATTAAGAGACAAAAGACTGCCAAAGCCCCAGGTCCGGATGGATTACTGGCGGAATTTTATAAGACTTTTGATTCACTGAGCCCACTACTTTTAAAGGTAATGAATGATGTAATGTCTAAAAAAGAAATACCCAAAACCTGGAATGAGGCCTATATCACACTTATACCTAAAGAGGAAACCGAAAGACAAGAAATTAAGAATTATAGGCCTATATCCCTGCTGAATGCGGACTATAAGATCTTTGAGTCAATATTAGCAGAGAGACTGAAAAAATATCTAAATGAATTTATACATGTAGATCAAAATGGATTTCTACCAAAGAGGCAAATTAAAGATAATATGAGAATAATTTTAAATACTTTGGAATATTATGAAACACATTTTGATAAGAAAATGGCATTGATATTCTTAGATGCTCAAAAAGCTTTTGATAACGTGAACTGGAGATTCATGATATTGCAACTGAAACAGATGGGTTTTGGGAATAAATTCATTCAAGCCATAGAGACTATATATGACTACCAAACACCAAAAGTTATGATAAATGGTGATTTTACAAAAGATATTGATATCCAAAAAGGGACAAGACAAGGTTGCCCCCTCTCTCCACTACTATTCCTTCTAACATTGGAAGTATTAAATAGAAATATACGTGAAGAAGAAACTATAAAAGGAATGAGAATTAAGAAAGAAGAGTATAAACTACAAGCATTTGCCGATGATTTAGTCTTTATTCTAGAAGAACCATTGAACACTGCTCCTAAGTTGATAAAGAAAATAGAAGAATATGGAGAGGTCGCAGGTTTGAAAATAAACAAAGATAAAACAAAGATTTTGACAAAAAATATGGCGAATAAGCAGAAAGAAAAACTACTGGAAAAGATTAAAATACAAGTGACCAATAAAGTGAAATACTTAGGGGTATATTTAACAGCAAGATGTGGAACACTCAAGGAAAATAATTATTATAAACTTAAACAACAGATCAAGTCAGATTTGGAGAAGTGGGAAAACCTACAGTTGTCACTTCTAGGCAGGATATCAACAATAAAAATGAATATTTTACCAAGAATGTTATATCTATTTCAGACTATACCAATTAGATTGGAAAAAGACTTTTTTACAGATATGAATAAGATAATACTGAAGTATATATGGCAAGGGAGAAAGGCGAGAATAAAATTGAAGTCATTACAAGATGCCAAAATAAGAGGAGGCTTCGGCCTACCAAACTGGGAAATATATCATCAAGCAGCTTCTTTGATGTGGGTCAAAGATTGGATCACATTAAGAAACAAGAGACTATTAGCCTTAGAAGGCCATGATTTGTTACTAGGATGGCATGCTTTTATATGGTATAAGGACACTAAATTGCAAGGGTATTTCAAAAAACACTATATAAGAGGATCATTAATCTCAAATTGGGAAAAAATTAAGAGACAGTACTATTTAAAAACTCCAAGATGGATTTCTACCATTGAAGCCTTTTTGTATCCATTCACACTCAAAAAAGAGCAAGTGGTCAGATATGGCGAGATATTAAATGAAATGGGTGAACTAAAAAAAAATCCAGGAACTTGAAGAAAAAAGCATAAAAATCAATTGGTACGCATACACACAAATACACTCTAGATATCAGGAAGATTTAAAAGCTGGCAGGATTTATGACCAACTAACAGAATTGGATAAAATAATGACTGGAGTCGATGAAAAGATGATTAAGAAACTATACGCTTTTTTATTAAAGATTAAATTTGAAGAAGAAGAGGTGAAGGATTCTATGATTGCATGGGGGGGAATTTTAGACATGGAATAGACTTAGAACAGTGGCAAAGACTGTGATCACAAAACTATAAGATGACCATGTCAACTGCTTACAAAGAAAACTTTTTTAAGATGTTTTATAGATGGCACCTCCCCCCGGCAAGAATAGCAAAGATGTGTAAAAACAAATTGGATAAATGTTGGAAATGTCATCAATCCCCAGGAACATTTTACCACATGTGGTGGACTTGTACAGAAGCAAGAAGTTTTTGGTCTAAAATCTGTATGTGGTTAGAAAAGATGACACAAAGACATATAGATTTTAAACCTGAAATATTTTTACTAGGAATATTACTAGATATTTACAGTAATGAACTGACATATCTAATTGTTAATGTTCTGACAGCTACCAGAATTGTATTTGCAAAAAACTGGAAAAATGAGAAAACACCCGACATGGAAGAAGTGATTAGTAAAGTGCTGGAATGTGCTGCGATGAGTAAGTTGACATTTGAGATACAAGAACAAGAAGAAAGACAATATTATAAAATATGGGATTTATTTTATCAATGGTATAATATAATGCAATAGATAAATGAAATATTATTAAGATATAGAGATTACAATAATGATGACAATTTAATTTAAAGAAATATTAAGGATAAGAATAGCAATAATAGTATGTGAATTATATTAGAAAGATAGTTAAAATGAGGATATTCCCAATTGAACAATTGTATGAATGAAGAAAAAGGATAGAATTAATGATACAATAGGTTTAAGTGAATGCACAAAAAAGGGTAACCAATTGAGACACTGTATTTTTGTACAAAGTATGGTTTTATGCCTTGTTCTGTTCCTTCTTTTCTATAAAACAATAAAAATTTCTTTCAAAACAAAACAAAACAAATGCTAGTGCTTCTGGTTTCAAAACAGATATGAAAACAGAGCAATGGCCAGATAACTACAGCCTGGGTCTTTTGGGTTATTTAAGATGTTTAAGTTGGTTTGAATGCTATGGTGATGCTGTGTGATTATAGTAGTCTGTTGGTGGTTTCTGGGGTGTTTTTGATGTATGGTAATGTCACCCTTTTCATAGTTTGAGTTGGTTGTAGTGCTGTAGTGGTTTGAGAGTCTAGGGACTTTTTGATAAAATTATCATCTCAGAAACCAAAACACACAGTAGTCCAAGAAGAAAACAACAGGAGCAGAACAGGCATCCTAGATGAGTTAAATCTAAGAATGCTAGGGAGTTTCTGGAAGTTTGGTATTCAAACAAATTAGCTATTAATAGAGACAAACCACATTTACAAAAAGGAAACCAAAAGACTAGAACACATCCTTGTCAGCAGGCTACACCCAGATAAACAGGGATTAACATCAGGCAAACAATCAAGCAGAAAACAATACCCTAATAAAGGCTCTACCAAGGAATATTCCATTTGAAGAAAGTATCCTAAACATCTTACCTTAATAGTGTATGAACCTTGTGCAATTATCAAGCTCCTCTCCTCTCCCCAAATTATGATAAAAATAATTGCTCCCAAATAGCCGGGTAGCAATTTGTAGAATCTTGATGGGCAGGGATAAATAAACAAATTAGCAATATAATGTTATCATGAGATCAGGACATATTTTACACATATTAATGTGTAAAAGTTCTAAGTGAAAAATTCTAGTGAAGAAAATACAATAGAATAACAACAATGTAAATGAAATAAGTTTCCCCTTTCCTTCAGAGGAGAATATTACTGTGTTACAGAATATTACTGTGAGCTAATTTAGTTCTCCAAGTGAAGTTTTACAGGCGTACAACATTACATCATGCTATCTGCTTTTTCTACAGTTACAATGTATTCTTTGTAAAATGGTTGGAAAACAATGGCACAGGCTATCCTGTTTCATAATAACATTTTTTTTAAAAAATGCAACAACAGATAAATAAGTAATGATATTGCTCTTTAGCATACATCCTGGGAAAACTAATGCAGCCAGTGGAGTTCCATTGGGATAGATATTATATATTCATGCAGGCAATTTCCTCCTTCTCCTGCATCTTTTAAAAAATCAGTACTACTGAAAAATGAGGAAAGTTGATCTAAAGGCCCCTGAAATATCATAAAGTTGCACAGAAAATTCCAGAGAGAGGGCACTTTTGTACACATACCATAACTTTTCAGAGTAATTCATCTTCCTACCCACACATTATCTGAACAAAGACTAGTCAACTTTTTGTCTATTGATCTAATGATTAATTCATATATTTAGATTGTGAAGGCACGAAGTCCAAGGTTTAGATAGCTTATCAAATACTGTACTCAGATACACAATCATTATTATAAAAAAGAGTCTACCCCTTCTTGAAGTTCAAGAAATTCAACCTTTTGTGGTGTTTTGGACATTGATTGTAATTTTTATAGAGGTTTTGTCATTACTTGAGTTAAAAAACTTTTTTGTTCAATACAAAAACATATGAAATATATATATTTGGCCTCAGATAAACATGACTATGGATAGTTATCCCATTCCTGTTATGTAATAATTGGTATCTACACACACGAAAGAGACGGGGGGAGAGATACTTATTCTTGTATCATTCTACTTTCTGTAGCTGCAAATTAATTTATCCTCCTTATTTATTAATAGGATAGCAGTGGCTTCCTATTCAAATCACTGTAAAATCATAATATATTATTCCCTCTTGTAGTTAATTTCAAAAGTAAAAGCATATTTTGAGGCATTCTAGTTACAATAATCCATAATTACAAATTATTCCCAAATTTAACATAGAGATTGGTAGGGAAACAAGAAACAAAACAAAACAAAAAAAGCAAAACCAAACTAAGGAAAAGCCCAATAGCTTATTTTCTAAAAAAAAATACAAGCAGACTCTGGAACAGTTCTTAGCATAAAAATAACAAGAAAGCATAGCAACTAGTGTAAGAAAATTCATGTACAGGGTTTTTTGGAGAGAGAACTAGTAGCTTGATCCTATTTTCCCTTAGAGATGAGGTCTTCCAGGTTTCCTTCTCAAATTGCTCCTTAATAATTATGACTTGTTTTGATGTCATCTTCCTTTCTTTTTATTGTTAATTCTTTCTTTTCTTTTTGTCATGTTTGTGCCCCTCTGTTTTTAGCTGGAGACTAATATAGTTATCAGTTTTATGGTATGACTGTTTAATGGTTTTAACCTCACCATGATAGTTTATTTTTTGTTTATATATCCTGTAAGTTGTAGAAAGTCATTTAATTGAGGCATGGTACAAGTATTATAAATAAGTTAACTGCCTGTGCCATAAATAACATGAAGAGGATATTCTTCTGTGCGTGTTGTGATTTTAGGTGCTTTCTCGGCATCATAAAACTATACTCAGATTGCAAATTGGAGAAAACATATTGTTAAATATAGAGTTTAACTTTGCAGTAAACCACCCAAAGTTTAAACAGTTTCATCTATTTTCATCTATTTCTTATTTAATCATCTTTAAATCTTTTGATTTATTTCTACATTTTTGGAGTATTCAAAAGAGATACAAAGATGAAGATCATTACTGTATATTGAACTTGGATGTTCAAAAACATTTCACAAACTTTCTCTTCAAAAGTTTTTGTGTGTACTTGGAGTTCACAGAACTATTTTGTAATAGAGTCTTAACTGAATCTGAGAGAAATTGAGCAATAGAAATAAAAAGCACTTTGCTCAACAGTGGGAACTAAGAAGTGAAAGTTTTCAAGGCTATGTGCTAGTTCAACATTTTATAATATGTAATACTGACTCAGGGATAAAGCAGTAATCTCGCTAAATCTGTGGATAATAATAGTCTATTCATTGTGTTCAAAACAAGAAGTGCTTATGAAGAGCTATTTAAATTATTTTTAAAAATGAATAGTAAATGAAATAGTAATTATGATTCAAATTTATGGAAGTTTTTCCACACTAGAGGAAAATTCTATTGTTTCAAATACACACATTGGACTCTGGGTGATTAATAACTAGGATAACAATAGTGGATTTCAAAATAAGGATATTGAATCAATGTGTGGCAGATGTAAAAATGATAAAATCCTTTGCTAAAGATCATTAGATTGCAAACAACTCTGTCAACATCATGGTATGCCTACATCTTATTTATTTATTTATTTATTTGATTTATATGCCGCCCTTCTCCGAAGACTCAGGGCGGCTTACAATGCGCTA
>JANHFK010005634.1:24574-35027 GCA_036250565.1 Sibynophis collaris
ATGTTATGCATGCAAATTCACTGGACAAGGCAATAATGCTAGGAATGGTTAGTGGAACAAGAAGAAGGGGCAAGCAACGAACAGGACATGACACCATCAAAGCTGATACAAAGATGAACACCCAACAACTGAAAGAACCAAGAGTCGGACACAACAGTTAAAAAAACCATCTAACTAACTGGTTAAAAACGGTAAAGAAAGAGTAGGAATAAAAACGTCGTTCTCTTAAGAGGGCATGGAATAAGAAATGGAGTTCTTATTTTCATTTTAGTGAGTTCATAATTGATCTCAGTAAACAGTAAATGTTGCGTAATTAATCCATCAATCAGAACAGAGCTGGAAGGGGCCTGCTCTATTCTGCTCAAGAAGACCCTTTACCATTCCAGACAAGTGGACTGAACAATGTTTGACATTCAAGGACTCCTCCATCGATCAGTGCCATTCCCTCGGGGTAGCCTAAGCTTCCCCATCCCCCAAGCAGTCCCTGTATGCCCCATGGACTTCCAGAATGTCTGAGCCAGCCAGAAAGGCTGGGAATTGGAAGTCCAAGTCTTTATAGCCACGGGGAAGCCCAAAAGGCTGAAGGAGGACCGGATATCGTGAGCAGGCTCTTCTACAGGAGAACGGTCATCCCCAAGAAGGCTTTTCCCCAGACCTTGTCCATGGCATGCCCTCCAATAAGGCAGCCTCTGCAGCTCCTCTTGGGGAGAGTGAAAGCCCCACTCTTTTGGAGAACTTTAAAAGCCTGTTGGAGAAATAAGAGTTCAAGGAGCTGCTTCGGGTAGCAAGGGGCTGGCTCCCATACAGCCACAGGAGGTCTTACATAGCCCTCTTCTTCTGGCAGCCCTGCGGAAGGATCTGGTTGGCCACTGGGAGAAACAAAATGGCAGACTCCAATGGCCCTTGGCCTGACCCAGTCAGGTCATTCTTCAATCCCTTATCTTCGAAGGCCACTCTACCAACAAAAGACCCCGTTAACCTTCTGGCTGGACAGGAAGCAAAGCTGCAGCCTAACCTGAAAAAGGTTACCCTCCTTTGCTCCGAGGCGTCAATCCAGAGTAGCCAGGAATTCTGGATACTGTAGTCTTCCTGTAGCTAAAAGGGCGCGTTGAGAAGAGCTGACCCCACCTGCTGACCAGTTGGAGCTAACCTTAATGATACTGCAGAAATCCTCTCCTCCCTGCACAAAATGGCACGTTTGATCAGTCCATGCGTAACTAGACAAACCACTCACTTCCTTTGCTACTGTTGTGCTGCACCAAAAATGCACACACACATTTTCTATGCCTTGTGTGTTTTCAGGTGAGAAACAGCAACTAGATTGCAAAAGGGGATCACATGACCCAAGGACACTTGGACCGTCATAAATGTGAGTCAGTTACCAAGGATCTAAATTTTGATCATGTGACCATGACGCCGTTTCAACAGTTGTAAGTTTGAAAAACAGTCATAAGTCACTTTTTTTCAGCGATGTAACGCTGAACGGCCACTAAACAAACTGTTGGAAGTGGGGGACTATCTGCACTCCATCCCCAATTAAATCCTTGTTACAGGGACCAATCAGAGAAGCTCAGCTCCTCTTTATGAGATTTAGAACACAGAGAATGACCAGAGTTGGAAGGGACCTTGGAGGTCTTCTAGTCCAACCCCCAGCTTTAGCAGGAGACCCTACTCTGACAAAGGAGACAATGCAAAGGCACTTTTGTGCCTCGTTCTGTGCAATTCAGGCAGCCCTATAGGAACCCCAGGCTGAAAAGAAGCATTTGGGAGACCATAGTTAGTCACGAGAGGAAGAGAACAGCCTGCCTCTCCACCATCACGACATGTTTCCAGGCCAGAGTTGCACACGCTGAAGGGTTGCACAGATCCCTGCAGTGATTGCAGGTATGTCACACCATGGGAAAATAAAATAAAGGCACATGCAAAAACCACTATTTTAACTTGGGTTTTCCCCCCCTTACCATAGTCATCCTCTCGCTTTTCTTTCAGCCTGGTTTCGAGGCTCTTCCAACGGTATAGTCATGAGTTGTACATTTTTGCTGAAAGATGAGTATAGACCTGGGGTGGGCAATGATGGGCCCTTTACAATCAGTGCACTTCAACTCCCAGAATTGCTTAGCCAGGTATGCATGGCTGGCTCAGGAATTCTGGGAGTTGAGCTCCACAGGTCGTAAAGGGGCCACAGTTGCCCAGCCTGATAGAGACTATATTAACATTGTAAATGCTTCCAAGTTTACAACTGGCTAGATGGCTAGTCTAGAGAAAAGAAGGCCTAGGAGGGACGTAACAGGAGTCTTCCAGTATCTGAGGGGCTGCCCCAAAGAAGACAGGGGTCAATTTATTTTCCAAAGCACCTGAAGGCAGGAAAAGAAGCAATGGGTGGAAACCAATCAAGAAGAGAAGCAACCTGGAATTAAGGAGAAACTTCCTAACAGTGAGGACAATTAACCCGTGGAACAGAAGTTGCCTCCAGAAGTTGTGGGTGCTCCCTCACTGGAGGTTTTCAAAAAGAGACAGGACACAACCACTTGTCTGAAATGGTGTAGGGTTTCCTGCCTTAGCAGGGGGTTGGACTAGAAGATCTCCAAGGTCCCTTCCAACTCTATTCTGATTGATCCTACTAAATGGGCTACAATGCTTCTTTGGCTTCCCTAAGAGATCAATTCTTGCTTTTCTAAAGTCACCCTCTAACCCTCTAAGTTACAAGTCAACTGCTGCTGATTACCCTCCACGCATGTTCTTGGTGGTGCCATGGAAGACATTCGCCCCTCCGGAAAGATTTTCAACTTCCGAGTCTAACATCTTGATCACCATCTTGATTTCCATCTGCTACAACAAGGCTATTTACGATTTCCAGCTCTCTAGAAAGGACAGCCTTTCCTGGATGTTTAGAGCATTCAAGGCTGCTGGCCAGTCTGCCATTCATCTCCTTATATTACAGGTAGTCCTTGACTTACAACAGTTCATTTAGTGGCCGTTCCAAGTTACAACGGCACTGAACAAAGTGACTTGTGACCATTTTCCACATTTATGACCGTTGCAGCATCCCCGTATTCATGTGATGAAAATTCAGAAGCTTGGCAACTGACTCGTATTTATGACGGTCACAGCGTCGCAGGGTCACGATCCTCTTTTATGACCTTCTGAGAAACAAAGTCAATGGGGAAGCCAGATTGCAGTGATACACTTAACAACAGTGGCAAGGAAGGCTGTAAAATGGGGCAAAAATCACTTCACAAATGTCTCACTTGGCATAATATACATTTTTTGGCTCAGTTGTGGTTGTTAAGTCGAGGATTACCTGTACTGCACTACCGCTTCTTTTAAATCACAGTTGCATAATAAAGATATAATCCTTTTCATTGTAGACGTCAGTGTTTAAAAAAAAAATTGACTGCAAATCAAAGGAAACTCAAGACACGTGTTTCCACTGAAACTCCCCCAAATTCTACAATCAAAGCAGCTGCTGTTTTAAATGCCTCGTTATCTGTACTCCAATAGCTCCCAGCTCAGGAAGAGAACTCCCTCTTTACCAAATTATCACACACTTTTCCTTCTTTGCAACTTTCAAACAACTTCACCTCCACCCAAGATATGAGGCAGAGGAGGGTCCTGGTCATTATTGCCAACAGATGTTGAAACCCCCTGGAAAAAACAAGTAGATAAATTTCTTGTGGGAGGTTTTCAAACCTCAGAAACATTGCTCAGTATAATCATTGCCAGCTTCTTGTTATATGAAATATTTATCCACCCAAGCTATCCCTTCAGGGGAGTTTGTCCAATTAATGAAATAGTTGCTAAAAAGAAAGGGCTGGCACTACAAGCAGGACAAGAAACGATGGACAGAAACTTACCAAGGAGGAATTTCCCAACATTTAGAACAAATAACCGGTGGAATGGTTTGCCTCTGGAAGTTGTGGGTTCTCCATCACTGGAGGTTTTTAAGGAGAGATGAGACCGCCATTTGTCTGAACTGGTATAGGGTCTTCTGCCTTGGGCAGGGGGTTGGGACCTCCAAGGTCCCTTCCAACTGTTATTCTGTTACACATCCAGACTCACCCAATTAACTGGCTGCCACTGCCTACACAAGGTTATTAGGAGCCAGAACATAGCTGGACATGAGATCAGCCATTTTCCAGAGGGATTCCAGAATCAAATCGTTTCATTGATGTTGCAAATCAAATTTTCTAGATCCCTGAAATTTCATATTAAGAACTATTAATCCATAAAACTAGACTCTTATCAAGCTCTAGGGTTTTACTACTACAGAGACAGAGAGGAAGAGGTCAGGTTTTCTGCTATTTTCTCCCCAGGATGTTTTCAGAGATAAGGAAATATCGCAAGTTGTTAGGAAAGATCCAAATATACTTATGGTGTGGTCTTTTCCGCCTGGATACAGAATACAGTCTCTCTTCCATGTTTATTTAACAATTATTTCCAAAGGGGCAGCCATATTTCTTGATAACAAGGAAAACGCACTATGCCTTTTTGTAGCTTGGAGAAAATTGTAGCCACAGAATAAAGCAGAAGTCACCTTACATCCTGTTGTGCTATTGGTCCTTAGCTATATTACTCTTAGTGACCAACAGCCAGAAAAAGCCTTTTCCACCAAAGGTTTTCCTGATCCTACTTATCCTATTTCTTGAGTAGCAAAAACAACAAGTAGAACAATGGCTCAATTTATTCCAGCCCTTGTTCTGTTCAACTTTCGATTCCTACAGCGTTAAAGAGAATATTACTCTTACTTCTTCATTTCTACAGATTTTAAATCAAAATCAACTAATTTTATTAAAGTTCCGAAAAACCACTTCCTGGTCCCAATGAGGAAAGCAGTGAGTACTTTAAATAATTAGAGCAATTATTTATTGGGCGAATTAAGCAGCTCCAGTCTGTGACTCCAAGTAATGTCCAATCCCCCAGTACATATGAGATTAAAACCATACAATCACAGTTAAAAACAGCAACTGGAAATACTCCTGTGGAATCGGAAGTCCTGAATAATAACATTAACAATAATAAAAGGAAGTCCAAACTCACAACCCTTGGCTTGGTGGAATAAGTAGGTTTTCACTGGTTCCCTAAAAGCCAGAAAGGAAGGGGTGAATTATGTATCAGGGGTACGCTTTTGCAGAAGGGGGGGGGATGAGTGGCTGAAAAGGCATATTTGCATGGCCACTAAAGGTAGCAATCTCTGAAGAGACATAACTAAAAATCAATGCACCATCAATTCCATCTTCATATAGACTCGGATTAACTTTTCCTCCAAGGTTGTCTGCAATAGCAGCCTAACTACCTTTCTCCACAACCAAAAGGGGAGGTTAGAGGCTGATCAACAATTGTCCAGTATACCTGGGTTAAGCAATGGCTTGAGAAAAGGGTGCCTCACTGCCACTTGCAAAGAAGGGGTTACACACCCTCTCTAAAGAACACATTTGCCACTGCTCAGATCCACTTCCTCTCCACCCCCCAGGCCTTCATCAACCGGGAAGCTTCCTCAAGACCTAAGGCACCCCAAATAACATTACAGGATGGAGCCAGAACCATCAGATCACTTGCTCAGCAGGTGTCAAGCCCTATGTGTGTCTGAGAGACTTTCTGCTCAGGGGTCTGGAAAATTCTTCACAGTGGCCCCCCAAGATGGTCTTCCTGCCCATCTTTGTATAGTGGGATACAGATCACTTTGAAAAGAGTCACTGGACCACAATTTATCCACAGAAAAATCTGGAGAAATAGTTATATTTTGTCTTATGGCCACAGCAGAGATCCAAGTAAAGGGTCTTATCTGTTATTGATTAGGTTTATGCTGTGCCACTGGCGTTTTAGGCATCCCTTGGGTTCGCTTCGTTCTGTGGCACTCTGCAGAAAATTAAACCCTCTCTCTAATGTTTGCAGAAGGGTCTTAAGGCCCTTCCCATTATTCTGATGGGAAAGTCAGTGAAAGGTGCAATTGTATCCAAAACAAAACTACTATTTCAGCAGATGGTTAAGGCCTGGGCAAACTTTGCCTGCCATCCATTCTAAAAGCTCTCCAGGCAACCCCCTGGAAACCATAGAGTTCCATTAAGGGCCTACAGACAAGCTCAATCAAATGGGCCCTTCCTCTCTCTGGAGCTTTGTGGCACTAGAGAACTCTATATAACAGGGGGCCTCCAAACTTGGCAACTTTTAAGACTCCTACCCTATAAGCAGTCACGATTTGACCACGACAAGGGGCAGATGTTAACATTTCTAAAGTCTTGGATCACGAGAAAACAAACAAAAACGAGTGTATGACTCCAAATACACACTGGACATTGGATGTCACGGGGCAGATCCAGAGCTGTATGAATTCTCAGGCAAGCATTGGTATCCAGTACCTACAACTTTACCATTAAGACCTCCCATCTAGTTGCCTGCATGACAGAGCCACTTGTGATGCCAGCAGGATCCCAAATTACAGCCACTAGCTAGTTGAGCTGAGCTGGTGGGAGACCCCGAAAGACACGTTTGAGAGGTAAATACCCCCCTCTGTGCCAAGCCAGGTCTGTCCTTCCATTCGCGATCTTCATGAGGCAAGGCGTGGCATTCAGCAGCAACAGGTAGAACTCCAGGGCTCCAAGGACCTGTTCTGTGGGTTGAAAATGGGGAGCCAGAAGTAGGAAAATAGCCACACCTCCTTCCCCCAAAACAGCCTGCCCCCTGCCTCCAACCATCTCTCTCCCTATAATGAAGGAGTACAATGCTTTTCCAAAATAGCTCAAAGCATTTCTTTTTATCAATAGAATTATTGGAATCCCCAGGGGGGAAAAAACCAAGTGAAAACTACAAGCCTCGATGCCACAAATATGCCACATCTCCTTACTGGCCACACTAACTAGGTTTGTTAGGCTCCTCATATCCAGGCAAGGAAAAAGAAGAGGGCAAGCAGGATCTATTGTTTGGAACTCCAACCCTGGTTGACTTCTATGGGGACAGGACCTTGCACTTGGAAATAGCAGAGAAAGGTAGAAGCATGCACATCCATGAAGCTTTGATATAGACCTGTTAAGCCTGTTACTTTAGAGCAGGACTCTCCAAACTTGGCAATTTTAAGATGCTTCAAGCATGGCTGGCTGGGGAATTCTGGGAGTTGAAGTTCTCAAGTCTTAAAGTTGCCATGTTTGGGGACCCCTGCTTTAGAGTTCTGCTACTCTATGTGGTCTTAGACAAAGAGGGCAACCATTACAAATTCCAAGTGCAGAGGGTTTTTTTTTAAACTACAAATAATTTCATTAGCCCTCTGTTTAATGATCTGTATACTTCACTATGGTTTTATGATGACACAATTCTATGCAAGAGACAGAAAATACCATGGAGATTTCAGATGCCACACAACCATGGTCATGACCTTCACATATAGAGATTTCACCAACACACATTACATGCTAGTATTTTACATGGTCACACAACTTGGTTGAATTCAGTCCCCGTTATGTATCAATTACATATAAACTAACATTTAAAGCTGGAACTGAGGAGGGAGAGAAAACAGATGGCCATTCTTCCCTCTCCCAGGAAAGGAATCATTAAAGCATAACTGGACAAAAGTCCATTTAACTGTTGGCTTGTTTGCTTGGCTGCCTTGTCCAAAGAACCTTTTTTTTTGCTTCTTTGACTTAAAATGATCACAGGAACTGGAAAGAGAAATAGAATAGAATTCTTTATTGGCCAAGTGTGATTGGACACACAAGGACTTAGTGCTCCACTCAAGCTGGAAAAAAAAAACCTCACTCAAAAGAACAATCTGGAAGAATAAGAAGGGGATGCAGCTTGACCGACCACCCTATGCTATCTTGCAGAACATATGCTATCATGCCAGAACAGAGACAAAAACCACTATCTACCCGATATCATCATCTTGATTCGTCCAATAGCCTGGAAAATCTAAAATATGTTTTTTTTTTAAGTCAGGAGGTTTACTTATGAATTGTAAAAATACTTGCTTGCCCCCTTCATGGATTCTCAATATTAAAAGATGTCTATACTTCTTTTGTGGCCTCTCTTCGTTTCATACTAGAAAGCAACTTTAACATCTCCCTGTTCATTTTTGTAATGATTTTTGCAAGCACTTCACTTCAGTCCCAAACCCCAAAACTTAACATTTACATTTTGAAAAAGAAATAAATTGGACTTTGAGGAAAAGGTTCAAACTCTTCTGGGTTCCAGTCCAGGTTTATCTGAACATCTAGTTGTTAAAAAAAATTAATGAAGTATTATTAAGAACACCTTACTGGGGAGAGAAGCATACCTGTTCAACAACTGTTTGCCAACAAGTAACCTTTGTGAATCCAACCTACCAATGTACTGGCTACATAAGTTATATATACCTCCATCCTTCAGTCCCCAAGACTTTCCTGTAAGGTGCCTGGTTACAGTATACATCTTTACACAGAAACATCAATATACAAAATGTTCTCATGGACAATTATAAAAGGAAAAAGCAGAAAAATAATGCCCCAGTGACTACTAAGAACAGTAAATGCAGTAGATGGTCTAAAGTCTGCTATCCAATTATAAAGGATGGTTTTGAACCCAATTTTTATGACAAAATAATAATATGTATAAATCCAACTACAAAAGACCAACTCATGCAGTAGCTTATTCTTGTTCATTATGGAAAGCCTTCTTCCTAGAATTTTAAATTATTTTAAATATTAAATATTAACAGGAGGAGAAAGAAACCCACGGAACCATTTCTTTCCTCAGAGCACTGTATCTCAAAATAAGGCTCAATCAAAAGGTCTTTATAAGGGCTGTGTTACAAAAACTGACGCTAAGCCTGCTGGCCTTAAAGACCCAACAGGGAGATGTTACGATAAGAAGAACCACACCTGATGAGCAGACAAAAGGGGAAGACTAGGAGGTGGGAGGGGCAAGGGACAATCTAGAAAATGTGTTTTCTACCTTTATGCAAAGGACAGCATATTGTATGCACAACACCTGTAAAAACACAAGTGAGTCACCCTAGGCGAACGGGACGCCTTTAACACATCTCTATCCTAAGTCCCCCAGCAACCCTAGCCTCACCTGCCTTGCATTCTTGTTCAAAAAGGTGGCACATCACACCATACTTCACTTACCTTTATCACACAGGTTACTGCAAACCTCCCCTCCCTCCCACTCCTCACCCCAAAAAAGGTATCCCTATCCTTCTCCTTCCTTGCTTCCCATTCAAAAAGCCAGCATTCCACACCATTAACTTACTTACCTTTATCACACAGGTGGACTGCAACCCCACCCTCCACCCCAAGAAAAAGGTAAGAGGAAGATTCATTCCTACAATTGCTCTGTTATTTCTAAAAACAGCCATCTATGGGGCACCCCAAAGGTGCTTTTACAGGGGGCAATTGGACTTTCTTGTTTTTTCTTTGAAGACGTTTCTCTTTCTCATCCAAGAAGCTTCTTCAGCTCTGACTGAATGGTGGGGAATGGAAGGATTTGCAGACAGCATTCTGGTCATTGGCATTCTTTTAGAAGGTTGTTGAGGCCACTTGGGAGGTTTACCTGTGTCCTCAGGGTCACCTACATCCTTCCACTCCCCACCATCCGGTCAGAGCCGAAGAAGCTTCTTGGGTGAGAAAGAGAAACGTCTTCGAAGAAAAACCAGAAAGTCCAGTTGCCTCTTGAAAAATAAAAAGCCCCTTTGGGACAACCGTGACCTGGAGGACCGAGGATGTCTACAGACCCATGTATGGGGCCCTTCCAAGGAGACTAACCTTACCAGGATGCCATTTCTTAGAGCAGGGGTCTCCAACCATGGCAACTTCCAGACATTGCTGGCTGGGGAAGGCTGGGAGTTCAACCTCCAAGTAAGGTAGGTTGGAGAGCCTTACCTCTAGGGCAAGAAAGCACCTTTTCCAGGTATCCCTTCAGGCTCTTAAAATTCAAGGGTGGGGACGGGGACACTTGCATGCCAGGCTTTGCTGCAGAGCCCCCCCCTCCCCAAAAGCCTTACCTGCCCACCACTCCCAGCCATGCAGTCCAGGTGAGGGGGGGTGTAGGTGTGTCAGGGTCGCCCCTCTGGAAAAAGGCAGCCTTTCCAGACCTGGTTTTTTTTGGGGGGGGGTTGAAGAGCTGCCCCCCCGTCCCTCAGAAACCAGGCCGCCCCCCCAAAAAAAATTGCAGCGGGAAGAGCCTCCCCTCCCCCCTCTCCAAACCCACCCATCCACCCCAGGAAGGGAAGGGAGGGGCGTGCCGCACCTGGTAGACGGAGGCCTTGGGCAGGTCGAGGCAGACCGTGCAGCACAGCACCGAGTAGAGCCGCTCCTCCAGCTTCACGCCGCCGCCGCCGCTGCCGCCCTCGGCCCCGCCGGGCAGCTTGAGCCGCTTCTTGGGCGGCGCGTCGGAGTCTCGGTCTCGGTCGCCGCCGAGCTCGGGCTGGCCCTGCCGGCCGCCACCGCCACCGCCCCCCGCGCCCGCCCCGCCGACCCCGAGC
>JANHFK010005635.1:29366-39631 GCA_036250565.1 Sibynophis collaris
GAGAGAGAGAGAGAGAGAGAGAGAGAGAGAGAGAGAGAGAGAGAGACAGAGAGAGTCTTTTTTCCCCTTTCCTTTTGAAATAAAGTACTTCGCCTGAAAACATTCATAGAATTGTTGAGTCAGAAGGTCCCATGAAGGACATCAATGCAAAATGCCCCAAATGCAACCACATGTCTAGACTGTGCACAGCAGTCATAACTTCGAGGAAAGGTCATAAGTAGCCTTTTCAAGATTCATTGTAACTTTGACCAGTCATTAAACAGCTGATTGTATGTTAAGGATCATTTGTACTCTCATCATTTCAAATGTGCCTTCCATCCTAAAAAATATGGATTCAAGTAGCAAGAAAACCCTCTTACTTCTTGTTAAAGTAAACAAATGAGAAATGATTGTCAAAGTTTTCTGTGAACACTTCCAGGTAAGTTTGTTATGCAGCTACTGTCTGCTTATAACATTCAGATTTTCCTCCATATTTTACTTGCTAGAAAGAAAAATCAGTTAAGACTTGCCAATGTGGGAAGGTCCAATTCCTTATCTCTGCTGAGACTGCGCTGAATGGTATTTTTGGCAATTTGTCAAATTTAAAATCAAAGGGCCTATTTAGAAATGCATACAGCAACCAAAATATTTTGCATCTTTTGTTGGTTTGTTTTTGTTGGTTTGAACCAACAAAAGTGTTTGAACAAATCTCAAAAGCAGCAGCTGTCAGATTCTGTTTAGGAAAAAAAAAACCATTTGATATCACTTAAAGGTGTTTGAGATAAGTTGTAAACACAAAGTTTAAGTCACTTTTCCTGATAGCTCAGAAGGAAATATGATAGCAAAGGCTTTAGTATCATATTATTAGCTAAAACTGCATTGAACTTCAAGTTATACTGCTGTCCCAAATTGTTAAGAAAGAAATCCTACAGTAATTTTGCCATGGTAAGAGTCAAGAACTAAATGCTGCATTGTAATGCTTTTAGAAGGAAGGAAAACACAGCCAATGATCAATCTGCTGAAGTAAAGCTATTGTACACAAAGCAAGGATTTATGACAGATACAGAAGAACAGTCTTATTAGTGCCCACTGGCTAAGAAAACTGAAAATTGATTTTCATGTTTACATAAACCTCGGCTGATTAGAGACAGGGACAAACAACTTATCTATTGAAGGAGGCATACTTAAAAACAATCCAGTCATTTTGTATGGTGTTTGGAGGTGAGGTACAGGTTTTATGCCTGTTGGTGTCCTAAACTAGCACCCATTTTGTTTTAAAAAGGACATTGTGAGAAATTGTGTCACTGAAAGTCTATACTTTCCTACATTGCCTATAGCTAAATGATAAGCAAGGATACTAATATACCTGCTTTCACATATTTACCACTAAAATTCTTTTGATTGTACGATGTGATCAGAAAGTAAAACTGGTATGTCCAGCTTTAGAAATTTTGTTTTGCTTTCATGCACTAGCCATATTCAGTTTTAGCTAGCTTAGGTGGTTACCCATTCTGATGTCGTGTTTCAACATCCAAAGATGAAGGGAACCAGCATAAAGGCAAAGTGGAGGAATAGAAAAGTCTTGGGTGCAAATGATACAACAGAAGGAGAAGAGTTGTGTAAGTACCATTCTTAGTCTGTCGGATGACAAAAGTTGCAACCCAGCAACTTGTGAAAGGCCAGACATTGTCAATGATTGTGTTTCTTTGCATTCAGTTCAAATGTCATGCCTTACTTTTTGGCAAACAAATATAAAGAGCTGTTCTGGTCTGTAATACATACCTTAGTGACAGACATGATGTTGCAATTAATGAGGTCCTGTTGAAAATAATAAATGGATTACATGGCAGTGGTGCTGATTTGAAGAAAACAACATGATCAGAAAATTCAGTTTGACCTCAGTTTCTAGAATGAGATTTTTAAAAGTCTGTTCCCACCAGGACTGCATGAGCCTTCCTATTTCATGAGAATTAATTTGCTTATACAGGATAAGCCAAACATTATTTAGCAAGATGCCTTGTATGTAGCACAAGCCAATCTTCCCGCGGTGGCACAGTGGTTAGAGTGCAGTACTGCAGGCTACTTCTGCTGATCACCGGCTGCCAGCAGTTTGACAGATCGAATCTCACAAGGCTCAAGGTTGACTCAGCCTTCCATCCTTCCGAGGTGGGTAAAATAAGAACCCAGATTGTTGGGCCAATATGCTGACTCTCTAAACCGCTTAGAGAGGGCTATAAAGCACTTTGAAGCAGTATATAAGTATAAGTGCTATTGCTATTGCTATTCCCTAACCTGACATTTTTCCTTTCTATAAAATTGGTATTTTGCTGCAGAAATAAACATCTTGACTGCCTACGATCCCAAACAACCATTTTGTGATGTTCCATTACACTTCCTCAAACATCCAATTGAATCTAGAAATGCATGCATGATTCTTGTCAAAATGTCAGGCAAGAACAACCAGACCCACATATGCAGAGTTCAAGGTAACCACATTATTATGCTCTGCCTATAATACAGAGATGTCTCTAGACTAGAAGCCTTCTCTTGGGAACAAATAGGTAAGACTCTGAGGAAATTAGTGGAAGTCATTTCCAGCTATTTGGCATTTGTATAGTGAATCCAAGTTTACTCTGCGCTTGAACTCTCCTCCCTGCCAGGTTGACTGCTTCCAGACACAAAACTTCATAAAAAAACAATTCAAACGTGAATTAAGGGTCAATCAAATTTAGAAAACTTGATTATTGGCTACCTATTTACTTCAATAAAACTTAGTCCCATATTCTAGAAAATATAGAAGATGATCACAATAGAAATATACAAGAGCTATTACCTGAAACATTCTTTAAGCCCTAATAAACAAGATAATATTTGGGAAGAGGCTCAACCTTGAATACTGGAGTATATGAAGGAGGGGTAGTAAAACACAGTTGAGCTTACAGTACTTTGTGTTATAGCCAGTGGTGGGATTCAAATAATTTAACAACCGGTTCTCTGCCCTAATGACAGGCTGGGTGGGCGTGGCCATGGTGGGCCTGGCCAGGAGGTGTGACAGGCAGTACTTGGCCTCCTGCACCCGTCTGGGAGCAAAAACGGGCCACGGGGAGGACGCACCGCCCCCCCATGCCCTGTTTTGGGCCTAGTATGTCTCCCTGAAGCCTCCTGGGAGCAAAAACAGGCCATGGGGAGGGCGTACTGCACACACTCCTATGCCCCGTTTTGGGCCTAGGAGGCCTCCCTGCGCTTACCTGGGAGCCAAAATGGGGCATAGGGGGACTCCTAGAAGGGGCGGGGCCAGCCAGCAAGTTAACTATTGGTTCGCCTGAACTGGCCCGAACCGGCTGAATCCCACTGTTGGTTCTAGCTCAACTCAATACAGTTTAATTTTATGGTCCCTGTGGAGTTGATTCTCTGGTCTGTTCTACATAGTGTGGCTGATAGTACATTTTGTGTGAAAAAAACAAAAACAAATACATGATCTTATTACTATTATAGAAGAATCCGTACCTCATCTTTGTCTGGAATATTAAGAAAATGGCACGGAAAGCGATTAGGTAGCATTCCGACATTGTTAACTAAGAAAAAAGACAGCAAATTAGTATCATGAAGTACAGTGGAACCATTAGGGCCTCTGGATCCCATGCACCCCAAATGCCCACTCTTTTGGTCTCCAGAGCTCCTGCCTTCTAAGTTGTATTGGCATTTTTTAAAGGCAAAGCTCCATTTTTCTCTGCTGAAAAACAACAACAAAAAGAGACTAAACCATTTATGCCCTTGCCTTTTTTGATGAAATAACCAGCTCCCTATAACAGGTTCCCAACCCTGACTGAAGATGCTTTTTTCTGAAGATAGAGAATACACAGAATCCATTCAGATAAACATGGTTGTTGAGTGTTGTTTTCTAATGACACTAATGTCAGATCAACTATGTCGGTCTGATGAAGACAATTTAACAGTATGTAAATTTAAACGATACAAGAAGAGAAACTATCACACACAATGTTTTCTTGACTAATTTGTTGGGATGCTTTTCAGCCACGATTCAGACTGAGCTATAGCATTGGTAGCATATGTGAACAACTTTTGGAGGGCTCTGGATGTGGATGATACAGTCCTTCTGGTTCTTCTGGCTCTCTCAGTGGCTTTTGATACTATTGACCTTGTTGAACTGGCTCCAGGACCAGGGAGTTGAGAACACTATTCTGCAGTGATTCTTCTCCTTTGTGGTTGGTAGCAGTCAATGCTAGTGGGGGAGGAGGGGTCCAATCCTGAGCTCTCTTATGTGGGGTATTTAATGACACAAGTCTCTCTCTCATTCTTCCTATCTAATTTACAAGAAGCCACTGGGAGAGGTCATTCATCAACATGGGATTTGGTATCAGTAAGCTGATGCATGGATGATATCCAATTACCATATTTTTCGGAGTATAAGACGCGCCTTTTTCCCTGCAAAAAGAGGGTGAAAATCTGGGTGCATCTTATACTCCAAATGTAGTCTCGTCCAGCCTCTCAAATGGAGGTTTCAGAGGCTGAAAAAAGCCCCAGAGCTTCAGAAAAAAAGCCTCTGGAACGGAGCTTCAGAAAAAAAAGCCTCTGAAAAGAAGCTTCAGAAAAAAAGCCTCTGGGAAAAAAGCAAGACACAGAGCTCACAATCAACGAACCTGTTTCTAAAATTCACCTCTGGGAACAGCTGATTGGGGATATTCCGGGAGGCCGATCCGTCTGCCAATCAGCTTTTTTCTTATTTTCCTCCCCAAAAACTGAGGTGTGTCTTATACTCCAGTGCGTCTTATAGTCTGAAAAATACTGTATATATTTCTATCCCATGCTAGGCAAGTGATGATCATCAGATGCTGACTTAATACCTGGAGGTTGTAAGGCCTTGAATAGGAAGAAGCTGGCTATGACTCAATCTTAGCAAGGTGCAGTGATTGTGGGAGTTTGGTCCATTAGGGTCAGAAGAAGACTTCTGACTCTGGACAGGTAAATTCTTGTGTATATGGAAAAGGTAAAAAGGGCAACTGACAAAAATTGTTTATATTAGTATCCCCAACCAAAGTAGTGGTTAAAAACTGGTTGCTTTTATTGATGGACGACTTTTAAAAAAATCTTACCAGAGTTTTAATGTTTTTTTTTTTAATGGTTACATTTAACTAATTCATAAGAAGGAATACCTTTTTGAACCAGTTTAATTTTTGGTGACTTCATTTTTCTATTCTTAGTTAACTTACCCAAAATTCCAATTTCTAATCCTTGAAGATTTTCTTCAATGTTTTCATATATGTCGTTTTCTGTGAAGTCAGCTTGTATGATTTTCACAGTTCTTTTAGTTGTTTGTTCTGCATGGAGGAGAAAGAGGTTTTTTTTTATATTAATTTATTTCCCCCCTATAATTGTATTAAGTTTAAATAGATTAAAATCTATGAGCACACCAAATCAAGGACTTTACCTGGAATATTACATCCATTTAAATATATTTGGAGCCCGTTTGCTGCTTATGAGAATGGCAGAGCCACTGGAAAACTGTTACTATAAATTATGGTCAAGTGATGTTGCACTTAACCCACTGTGATTCACTTAACGAACTGCTAGTCCCAACTGCGGATTGAATGCGAGGATAACTTGTACAGGAAACTATGATGGTTCATTTAAAAACTATTTAAAATAAAATTCCACAATTGCACTTTATTTGAATTTAACAGAATTAAGTCTGGCATCCCTACCCAGGCATTATTCTAGAACTTAAAGTTTTCTGCATGCAATATTAAACCAGTATTCTTTCTCTCTATTCCCTTTCTCTAAATCAGTGATTCCCAATGTGGGGCACCACAGGGGGGCAATTTGATTTTTAATGGAGGCAATTTGGAACCTTGTTTATACCAAGTTAATGGCCTTTTCAGCTTCCTCCGCGTGAGTAAGAGTTCACTTTTTGAATAGTAAGAATTATACGTTACGGGGGGTGGGAGTCAGGATTTTAGAGATGCTTAGGTGAGGCATGGCCAAAAAAAGGTTGGGAACCACTGCTCTAACTATAACATTCAGTCTGATTAGACTTGAAGGCTTTCTCATTGTTTTGTATATTTTTGCTTCATTCTAATGAAGAATTCTTCAGCTATGAGGCTACAATGTGAACATGAGACATATTGGGCAAAGTTCCTTCTTTTTAGAAACTTACCAATTTCCAAGGCTACCTTCTCCAAGTTTTTGAATGACCGACTTATGAGAACCATATTTAACCCATGCTTGGCAAGCTGAAAAACAAAGTTTGGCAATATTTAAAATTTTATGCTGAGTTAATGGAGCGTCTCCTATATGGAAAAGCGTACTTAAATGCTGTAAACCCAGTCCCACCATTTAAGAATTGAGCATGGGTGGTTGTGGGTGCGTCTTCACATATTTACTATGTACAATTTAATACATTCTCTTTATATGGTTTCATGGAGAAAAATCAATGTAGTTTCAAGAAGTCAAAAATATTTTTGCACATAAACAAGCAATCTTTGTATGACTGTTACAAAAATGATCTCAAAATTCTCTTCTCTGTAAACTAGAATATCCAAGACTATATATATTATAAGGTGACTACTCAAAATATTTTCTTTTTTAATCTTTTAATTTTTTTAAAGCTATTTTCTTTCCTGGTTTAAAAAAATATGGTGTCATAAAACTTAGTGTTAGATCTCCGAAAGAAGCACATTGAGTTTTTCACTGGTTTGTTGTTTGTTGTGATCCATCACACACAGGTCCCAACTTCCTTCAGCTAGAATAGCAATATTCTCTGCAAACAGGTGGCTTTCATCTCACCCCCCTGGAATCTGATGCCATGGAAAGCATCTGATGATACAATCAATTTATTGACAAAGAGCTCAGTTCACTTCCTAGATTTGAAGCAATGCTTAGTAATGTCCATAGAAATCTTTATCATGCAGAGCACAGTCTGTTTGTATCAAGTGGTTCCGAACCCAGATAATTATTATAGACATATTAAAGTATGTATTAAAGTAAAGTATTTTTTAAACTATCTTTTGTATTCCTGCTCTTATGCAAGAGGGGACATGATGGCTCAGCGATTAAAGACACTGAGCTTGAACCCAGGTTCAAGACCCAGGTGCTGCGCAACAGCGTGAGCTCCCATTCCTGACCCAGCTCCTGCCCACCTAGCAGTTCAAAAGCATGCAAATCAGAGGTGGTATTCACTTACCTTCACTACCGGTTCACAAATGTGAATACGTGTGCATGAGCAGAGGGTAAAAAATGGGATGTGATGACAGAGCCTCCCACCTTTACCTTTTACTCTTATACAAATTGATGGGAAAGAAATTAGTCTTTATAAAAGAATCCAATGCAAATGGAAATGTAGATCGATTCTCATGATTGGGGCAGGGTCACTTTATGTTGTCCTTCAGCAGTGTGGTTGAATGGCAAATCTTTCACTCTGCCACCATCCTGCCAGTGAACTGTAGCCTCCCTACTTCTCAGATGCCAATTAAATCCAAAGAAAAGGAGGACTTATTTTTTTCTACCATTCAGGTGCATACATGGGTACGTACAGAGTGGCAGACAGATTGGTGGAATGATATATAATCACAAATACCATTATGGTTACCCCCTTGTAACTACAACATTGGCATTCCAGCAATGAAGTAAACAAACAAACAAACCTGACAATTCTTTGGCAAGGAAAAAAAATCTTTCAAGAAGTTGGAAGATGAAATTTGGCACAGTATTAATGATAAACTATTTACAAAGCATATAAGAATGTATTCTAAACTATCTGAGCCCAAAATATTTGGTCATGAAATACATGTTTACTACCTCCAAGGAGTAGGCTCTTCCAATTCCATCTCCTGCTCCAGTAACCACTAAAAAAAAGAGAGAGAATATAATCTTTAAATATCTTATTCTCTTTATAGATCTTAATATATATATATATTTCTCTCTCACTTTCATCTTCAGAGGTAAGACAGGTAGGGGCGTAGCAAATGCATTTGACCTAATTTATATTAGAGCAGAGTTTTTACTATGTTAGTTTTGAAACAGCATGGAAAGCAGCAAATGGGGAATTTGGTGATTTGGATTTATAATATGCATCGATCAAATGGCTTGTCTAAAATCTCTTTAAATTGCAGCCAAGGCTATACCTGCTGGAAAGTGGAAAAATGAAGTTAGATTACTCAAAAGGTTGTACATTAAGAGAATTTGAAATTAAAGGCAGACATTGTCTTAAAAGTAGTAAAAGTCTGAATACCAAAAGTCAGAAGAAAGTAAATTATTACTTAATTTCTTGGACCCTGCTTTAGGAAGATATGGACTCAGTAAAATTCCTTGAAAATTCTTCACCTGGATATAATAACAGATCTACGCTAGAAGCTATACAAATTCAATGCATAATTGCAAAAATATTGTTTATAGAACATATGGGAATAAGATATCGAATCACGATATATCTAAAAATAAAAATCTGTCCTTTTTCACTGAAAAATAAATATTGGTGAATTCGATGGGAAATAACATCTTTACAAATGCTCTAATTTTTCTTAATTCCTGAACATCAGAACATCATGCTTTCAATAAGACTTGATCCTAGGAGAGGACACTTAGGACTGCAAATTAATTTTGCAGTGCTTATATTGCTTATATTAGTTTCCTTCCAAGAGTTTACTTTGCAGGGATGTTGTAGCAAAGTTTCATACAAAAATATCTCTGTAGAAAATTGTAAGAGATTCGGAAAAAGAAAACCTGGGCAGTTCAGCAATCATAAGCCTAGTATGGTTGTGATACAAGCCTACCAACTTCTAATAAGATAAGTGTTTGTTTGTTTGTTTTTCTGCTGAAGATACTTGCAGTGGTTCTCTATCTTTTATATCTTCTCATTCAATCCTTCTCCCTCTACCAAAGAGTATAAATCCCACCAAGAATCTCTTCCCAAAAATGGCAATTACAGTACATGTTTACAGGTGATCTAAGATACTTGTTATTAATGGTTAAAATTCCAGTTTATTCTGTGATGCATCCCACCACTAAAGAACTACAGCCCAGATAAGAGAAAATTTATTTGCATGTACAAATTGAGGACAGAATCATACTGGAATAAAAATATACACACACACACATGCGCACAAAATAGCAATTGCATTCTTGAAAAGCAGAACATTTAGTATTAAAAATATTATGAAATTGCATAACACAAACAAATAGCCAGTTGGATTCCAAGCCATTACTTGCCCATTTTAAACGTTTTCCAAATAAATCACTTTCTATGTTCTGTAGCAAACAAAAGAAAATGAAAGGAACCCTGTAGCAATGCATTAGAACAATGAAACACGTTCCTATCTGTCTCTCTCTCTCAAATTCTCCAGGCTTTCAGAGATAAACCATATGGAAAACTGACTTTCTAGCACTGAGATAGAAATATCTAATTTCTATAATTAATTATATAATTAGAAATAATTAATTTCCCTCCACATTGGCATATAAGAATAGCAAAGGTGACTTTACCTGCCCATTCTCCCATTGAACGAAAATAAGAGGGAGGCAAAATATTCCACATGTAAGGAAGAAAATACTTCAAAAACCAAATGCACTTTAGCAGGAAAATGGAACAACAGATGCCTCCAAGGAGAGCAAGCAGAGGCTGGAATTCATCCATGAGAAACTGATAAAAGGAGAGCTTGGACAAGTGCTGAAACAGTCCTCGCTTTCGTCCAACCTACAACTACTTTGAAAGCTGGGCTGGCAGAAGACAAATAAATATACCCAATCATAACTTCTGAAGTCATTTGAATCTTGTTCCATGGATTACACTCAGAATAATAACAAAATGATGTCTTCCTCCTGATATGTAACAGTATAGCAGAAAACCAAACCAAAACATGAGTTCCAGAGCCAAGTTGATACTTTTTTCTTTCTTTCTAAAAATAACACAATGTTTGGGCTTCTTGAGATGAGCTCACTCCTAATACATGGAAGCTGTCATGATGTCACCATCATTTGATGGTGATGATCTGGTCTCTCAGATCAGATCTAGTCACTGTTATCTCCTTGTTTATAAATTCACTAACCCTATAGAATAGAATGGAATGGAATGGAACGGCATGGCACGGCACGGAACAGAACAGAACAGAACGGCATGGCATGGCATAGCATGGCATGGCATGGCATAGCATAGCATAGAATAGCATAGCATAGCATAGCATAGCATAGCATAGCATAGAATAGAATAGAATAGAATAGAATTCTTTATTGGCCAGGTGTGATTGGACGCACAAGGAATTTGTCTTGGTGCA
>JANHFK010005638.1:0-12043 GCA_036250565.1 Sibynophis collaris
GTTGACGGTTAATCCGCTTCGGATCTGAGCGATTTTGTCGTGCAGATAGAGACCAAAATCCTCAGCTCGACCCTGTAATGGAGGGTCCTGCCTCCCTGAACCAGTCAGAGAGCGGACCACTCTAAACAGGGCGGCTGGGCGGTTCTCTGCCGATGCGATGATCACTTATCCACGGTCCAGAAACAAAAACTAGATCCAGCGTGTTTCCCCTTGTGTGTGGCGATGGGAACAAATAATCATATACAATGCATTATTTATTAAATTCATAATACAATCACCATTATTAAATGCTGAACAACTAACAAACATTTGTAAAAGCATCTAATGAAGCATGCTGCTTTGTACTGTATGTAACATTTATCGAGAAGGCTAGTAAGAAAATAAGCATCAGGTTTGAAAAAATGCAAAAAAAAAAAGCATAATACTTTGCTGCTAATGCAGTGGTTCCCAATCTTTTTTTGGCCATGCCCCACCTAAGCATCTCTAAAATCCTGATGCTCCCCCTGTGACATATAATTCCTACTGTTCAAACCATGAACTCTTATTCATGCAGAGGAAGCCTAAAATGCCATTAACTTGGTTTAAACAAGGTTCCAAATTGCCCCCATTAAAAATCAAATTGCCCCCCCTGTGGAGCGTGGGCCCCACATTGGGAACCACTATGCTAATGGAATCATAATAGAATTGTCAAGCACACCTCATCATGAATAGGAAGAGAAGAATTCTGTTTACAGGGGGACCCCAAATCTCTGAAGCAGAAGTGTGTTGTGCACATATGAGAATGTATATAAATGAACTGTGACTACAGTAAAGCAAGAGGAAATACAAATTTCAGTCCACAAGTGGAAACACAAGCAACAAGAAGTCTAGCTTCCTTGCCTGACTTTGCAGTGATCATCAATCAGAACCTCATGTCAGCAACTCTGGCTTGGTGACAATAGTGTAGGCCAGAATAGGGTACCTCTAATAAACATTCTGTTAAAGAAATACATTTATTCAGACTGTCTGCATTTCTTCAAATGAATTAATTACTCCCCCCATCTTTTTCCACATTTGCTATTCTTATTATTCTTATTCATAATTCTCAGTTCTAGATTCTTTCTAGATATTATTTTGGCAGTAGAGGTAGTGGGGAGAATGTTTCCCATTGGTTTTATGAAATCTTTTGAACTTCCATTGATATAAGTTTTTAGAACCAGAATGATACTTACTAAGTATTTCTTACTGCCTCTATTTCAGTTTCAGTCCCATTAGTATTTAACTAAAAGAGTTCAGTGTTGGATCCCATGAGTCTATATTCCTTAATTTTGAAAATAACGAAATTTGAATGCTGTACTAGGAGAGTGAACCTGAAGTTTAACTCAACACAATTTTAATCTGACATGGTGAGTTTCTCACTTTTCCTTTCTTCTTAGAACTATGGTGAAAATAATACCCTAAGACTACACAGGCCAGTGTGAGTTCCTTAGAAGAAATTTATTTATGCATGATACATCTGTAAATACAACAGAAGATAAACAAATTAACAACAAAATCTCTTAATACTGTTTTATAGATACAGTGGACTATTTTAAAAAGTATTTCCTAAAAAAATTAATCATGGTTAAGGAGAACATTGATTCTTGGTAATTAAACATTTTCTTCGAACAAAAGACTTTTCTGACATATCACAAACTAATATGATAAGTCTATATGATTGTAAAGAGGATTATTATATAATATAATTGTATAATAGCATATTATTATATTAGCACAAGACAACTGTTCACAAAGCTCATTGCATACTTTTAGAATCCATCTATTAGAAGACAACCAATTTAAAAATATAGCTGGTTAAGGCATATTGTTAAGCCAAAATTTAAACTGTGCATCTTGTTAAGCAAACAATATGGGCTGATATGCCCATAAATAAAGTCATTATGAGTGAACTTCCACCTCATTTTAAGTTAAGAAACAGGCTTTATAAAGGCTGAATGTTATATATGAAGTGGACCACTAAGAGAATGAATTGTCATAATGAAGAAACAATTACCGGTATATAACTATATATAACACATGCTGTAACTAGCAAGATATATGAATTGTTTAATATATGCATGTTTAGAATATTTCAAATGCAATTTTAAAAACCAAAGGAAAAATGTAGTAGCTATTCTCTTGAAAAATCCAAAACAGTAATAACAATATGAAATAGTCAAAGCTATAATCTATCCTACAATTCATAAGGCAATTAGTCATGAATTAACACATTAACCTTTTGATATTTTCGAAATGGATTATCATAATTGTTTTGCTCTTTGAAAAAGGACTTTTATCATATTAACATTTTAAATTAAACTTTTTTAGATGAGCAGAATTTTTTTCTTGTGAAATATGATCTAAATTACACACACACACACACACACACACGATAATAAAGAAATTTAGAAAATCATTTCTGTCCTATATGAAAAGACATTTCTAAAGTCATATTTATCCAGACCTGATGTTATTAAAGTAAAAAAATATGTAAGCTCCCTCAGAATTCATGTAAACTGTCAGAAAATCTGTGGATGATAACTAAAAAAGAAATTTATGTTCCATTGTACTGAACTTTTAGAAAGACTGTATTAATATTGCACATTGTTCTGGTCTTAAAGTAATATTAAAGTAATATTGTTGCTAGTAATAATTGTAATTGTCAGTTCCATTTAATCCATTTTTTTACATCTCTACTTGACCAAGATATATTAGATTTATTCATAAAGTACTCATAAAGAAAGGTGTTATTAATCTGTAGACAGGCTTGGAACTGTATACCCTGCATTTGTTCTTCCTTAAAACCATAGTTTAAATTTCTAGTTGATAAACTGATATAATATCGGAACATTTTTTTTTTCATTTTGAAACTCATGGCAAATGTAATTTTCACAGATTTGGATTGAAGAGCTGAAGCTTGCTTATAGAAAGGAGAGGATGAAAGCACATGGCTCTGATGTTCCTGTTCGCTAAGCAATAAAAATCACATAGTTGATGGCTCTGCTTAGCCCACAATGACCTGTATCACATGAAAAGATAAATCACTCAGCGTCTATATTCCCCTTGTTGTCTGCTTCTATTAAGCATGTTTCTCATTGTGTCAGAACTGGAACGTCGATTGTGTTAACAATGGAATATTGAAACAAACCAAATCGTGATTGACAATTCAAAATTGGCTCATTTCAAAATTAACGCTTACCACCATTTTTCATTCAGATGTTGTAAATTAAGCAATTCTGATTTCTTCATGGCAGAAGAAAGGAAGGAAAATATATGAACTTAAGTCTTTAATTTTAGTATTGATATATGTTGATAGAAAATGCAAATGCATTTGATATATATGTGATAATGTTTTAAATTATAAAATCACACACAGGAAAGAAAGAAGCATAGAATCCTGCTTTTTTCCCTTTTTAAACAAACTTAGTAAATTCATTATTTGACCTATTTTTTCCATGAAGCTGAATTCTGCATAATTAAATATATACATGTCTCTACTTAATCTATGGAATTTGCTACTATAGATTATGGTGATAGCCACTAATTTAACTAGTTTTAAATTGGGAGGTAATTATAATAATGAATTTATTTAAATAGTGAGAATATTATCATCATCATTACTACTATTATGCAACCGGTCACATTGCTGCAAAAAACAGATTTGTATATCATACTATGCCATAATACGATTGTTTGACTTCATTGGAGGAATGTAGATATTATAGTTGCAAATCCTAAACCACTACTTAATGTCTCAGGTTATGATTTAATAAACTATGATTTTACAAATCATGAGTTAGTGTTAGGTAATAACATAGTGATAATTGTGCTGGCTACATCTAATTGAGCAGAAGAGATTAGGTAGACGGATACAGGTGGTAGAAATAAAGTTGAATTCAATGTTATACTTTCAGTGTCATAGAGCATATTCTGTGGTAATATTGGCCACTATTACTGGTTGTAACACACAAAAGACTTGCAATATATGAATAAAGAAGCCATCAAACGAATCTGCCACCAATAGGAAGTAGTTGCCCCAATCACAGCAGAGAGGAGGGTTAGCTACCAGTCTGAAATACCTGGCAAACATGACTTTTATTTCTATTCCCTATCAAAAGCTCTAGAATTACTGTCTTATAGTAGAAATAATTTATTTGCATGTAATGACGTCCCCTTTTCTAATTACAGTGTCACAAGTCTGCATGTTAATTACTATCTGTTGACATGTTAAAACTATATCCTGATGCTTCCCATAGTTTCATAGGGATTGAGCATAAATGGACTTTTAGAGCTGAGGTGGTGCAGTGATTAGAATGCAGTACTGCAGGCTACTTCAGATCTGCAGTTCAGCAGATCGAATCTCACCGGCTCAAGGTTAACTCAAACTTCCATCCTTCTGAGGTGGGTAAAATGAGAACCCAGATTGTTGGGGGCAATATGCTGATTCGGTAAACTGCTTAGAGAGGGCTGTAAAGGCACTATGAAGCGGTATATAAGTCTAAGTACTATTGCTATCCCCCCCCCTAAAATAAGACCTAACCAGAAAATAAGCCCTAATGTGTCTTTTGGAGGAAAAATTAATATAAGACCCGATCTTATTTTTAGGGAAACACAGTATGGGCTTGCCCGTTGCTTGCACAAGTGGGGATGCGTGTGTGCGCTCGCCTGCCACTTCTGCGGCCTGGTCCCAAACGGTTCAAGGCCCGGTAGTGGGCCACAACCCAGGGGTTGGGACCCCTGTGTTACAGAACAGGAGCTCCCTTTCTCATAACTAACTGCCCCCAAATCACTGAAAAAGGGCCTCTCCTTCTGATAATATCACCATATCAACAGATATCTTGGGCCTGTGCAGAAAGACAAGAGCCTTTGATGCTCCCAAACATTGCCTGATCCACTTCGTAAACATCATGATCAAATCGCCCACTAAGTGGATTTATACTAGTCTAATGAAAGCTTGGATCGTTGGCCTTTCCACGCACACAAATAATATTCCCATATTTTATTTTTTTATTGCTGGATCAAATAAATTCCTTCTTAAGTCCTTCAAGTTTCTGAACTCACAGTTATGGAATTGCTTATATATATATAAACTAAAATATTTGTTGGGGAGGATGTGGAGCAGAAACAGTATAAGGTGGAAGAATTCTCTGTATTTTTCTATATTTGTGATGACCAATGAATTGTTCAGTTTCTCATTTTCTGAAGATAATTATTCAAGAAATCATGTCCAAAACCGGCAAAAAGGTTTAGGAGTTGCTTACTTGGGAGGCATTCCTCACTCATCTGCCCAACAAAAACCTAGAAAAGTGTACAATATAGCTGCAAAGAATCCATCTGTTAGCAACGATTTTGTATGATTTGCTAATGTGGTCCTGGATTAATCTTTGCATATTACCATTTTCACAAAGAAGAGCTGTGGAGATAGAGTGCATCAGCCCAGCCTCTGTAGCATATTTTACATTCTCCATCATATCTAAAATCGTGGCCGAGAAGACAATGGCATTTTGCTAATTGCCTCCTTACATCCTGACTCCTTTAGTTCAACTAGAGCACCTCCAAAGAAAGGCTAAGATTAAGCTCATCCCCCTGGGGCAGTCTGTGTTTTCTTCCTTACTGTAAAAGGGAAGGTATTTCCTAATGAGGATTGCCTCATCCCAACATTTTATGTGAGGAGGAAAGAATGGAGACAAAGACAAGTTGCTATCATGAACACTACCGCCCTTCCATTCACCCTTGATATTTTCTTTTCTTTTTTCTTTTCTTTCTTTCTCTTTCTTTCTTTTCCGTTCTTTCTCCTTCCTTCCCTCCTTCCTTCCTCTTCCTTTTCTTTTTTCTTTTCTCTTTTCTTCAAGCTTTTCCTTTGGCTAAAAGTATCACCTCTCCCTTGTCCTATTTTCTTCTACCCTCCAAAAAACAGGTCCTCTAATAAAAAAATAATAATAACAATCACAGGTCTGCTAATCCATATAGCCATTGTTTTCAACAGAGCTTTCACAACTAAATATTTCAGGAAAAAATACAAGCTATGGTACTGGTAAAACATGAGAAAGTTGATAGAAGTTTATTATTTCCTTTATAATAAAATACATCCTTATATAGTTACCAGCGATTATGCTTAGTGCTTTTCATAACTCAGTGCTACAAAAGCAAAGAGATGCAACTAAACAAGGCAATATTACTGATATATGGTAATTAATTCGTGAGTTGCAGTTGCTTCTATGATTTATGTGCTAGTTAAGCTATAGAGTCATAGATTCCTCTGATGTTGCTGAATGCCACTATGAATACCTCAGCAACTCATTCTGGATATTTTCAATGATTTAACAACATTTAAATGTTGAGGCAACCCCCCCCCCCCCAGTCTAACCTAGAAAAGAAGAAGAAAAAGAAGTTGTTTAATTATAAATAAAGCATTTTATGTACATGAAAGGAGATTCTGACCAGATTTCTTGGAATTTTGTTGCCTTTTATGGACTTTAACAGTTGTCTCTTTTAAACAGATTGCTCTTTTATCATTTAGTTTTCTTAAGCTGTATTTTACGGATTCCTTGTTTGATTAATATTTATATTATCCCCCCATTCAGTGGTTGAATTATAAATATTATGATGACAGAATGAGCTTGGGTAGAGTGATTTGTACTGAAGAGTATTACTGGAAGGCTGGTTGATGGTTCCTTATTTTCTCTTATGTTCCTATATGCAATTTGCACCCTAGGTTACTGGTTGGTAGTTACCAGTAATTATGTTTCTGGCTCAGATGTCCAAGAAATGTTTGCAAAGGTATTATGTTATGAGTTAGGGAAGCAAAGACATGGAGAGACAGTGATACTGATCAGGTAGTTCTCCAGCTCATGAGTGAAGGTGGCCTTAAAATGTCATTCTGTAAGTGTTCTCTTTGATCCACTGTTATTGCTTCTTTGAAATTTTGCATCTGTTTTATCACACAGTTTTTAAAATTTGTTCTGTCTTTGTATACTATTTAAATAGCAATTTGTAAATACATCCTAATACATTATCTTGATTCTATATAAGTATTTTACATTCTGTCATATTCCTCATGCTCCCTCCTTCTTCTTTAAAATTGTTTTGTATTTTTCCAGTTATTTGCCAATACATTAACCATGGCAGATTTCTTCCTTCACTGAGCAATTTTGTGGTTAATCTATGTCTTGTATCCAGATGTATTATATTGGATTATATAATCAATTTTTTTCTGACTATAATTATCTTAGAACTAGAAAATATTTGATGATGGTGCTAGTGGTGAAATAACTGGATTTATCCTTGCTTTTAGGAAACCCCAATTTTTAACCAACTTTCTCTTACATGCCCCTTCAGATTCTTATCATCTTTGTTTTCTTTACACGATGAATTTCTATGTAGCCCATTGGCTAAACCTGTTCCTTTTATAGATGGTATTCCGTTATTAGGAAATATACTTTCTATGGGGCTTCTCCGTCATCCAGTTCATGGTTGTCCCAAAGGTGCTTTTTCAAGAGGCAACTGGACTTTCTGGTTTTTCTTTGAAGACGTTTCGCTTCTCACCCAAGAAGCTTCTTCAGCTCTGATTAGTCTAAGAGCTTTTATTTTTACCTTTCTCCAACAGCTTGCTTAGAAGGCAGATTACTCAAAAGCACTTGGTCAAAATTAATTGGAAAAAAAAAAACTTCAATAGCAAAAATTGGGAGGCCAAAACTGAATATCCTGCATGTGGCTGGAATTTCCTCTCTTGCTATTTTATTTAAGCTTTCTCCTCATTTGGTTGCTTGCCTTCAGTTTGATTTCACGGGTGCTCTGTTTATATCATTCTATTCAGTCCAGCATTCTATTTTAAAGTGTACTGGGAATTAAGCTAAAAGGTGAGAGCTGATTCAATAAAACAGGGGCTTTTGAGGATATATGCTGGAGGTGTGTGGAACTGGAAAAAAAATGCATTGCTATATACATTTGGTTTCAATACCTTTTGTAAAATAAGAAAACTAGCTGGAGAAAGTAATTCCAGAAAGATTTATGGACTACTAATGCTGAATTCCCTCCCCTCCAATTCTGGTGAATTAATAATTTTGGACAATTTATTATTTGAACGCTGATGTGCACAATGCTATTGCTGCAAGTTGTTGTTCCTACTGAATTGCTGCACAGATACGTAAGAAAAATAATATTGGTTCAGTGCCAAAACTTAATCAGGGCAAACTGATTACAGCCCAGAAAACCATTAACCTGCTTCCATCTCTGATAGAACAAGCCATTAATAGATCAAAGGCTGTCTAAACCACAAGGGCTCCAAGCAAATTAGCAAGAGGAGACCATAATTATTCTGTTCACAAAGGTTGCAGCTATTTTTTTGATTAAGTGTGACCCTTTTCGCAACCTATATTTCAGTTGCCAAAAATTGTAGCAGGACAATAGCCTCAGCGAAAGCACCTTCTGACATTTGGAGAGACCGGCTGACCGCCCCAGGTACTTCAAGCCCTCCATTTTCCCAATATTAGAGGATTGAGCATGCTTTCTGTAAAATTTAGAGGCAACACTTTAATAACCTTTCTTATATTATATATAAACAGCTGTTCGAACGCTGTAAGTTGCTTGTTGTGCAACGTTTCAAGAGTAGAATAAATCAGTGGAAAATGTATAGGACGGTCCATTACACAGGTCCATTGGAAAAACATTTTGCAGGTGTGAAATCCAGCAGGTTCTTGACAGGTTCTGCAGAACTGGTAGCGGAAATTTTGAGTAGTTCGGAGAACCGGCCAATACCACCTCTGGCTGGCCCCAGAGTAGGGTGGGAATGGAGATTTTGCAACATCCTCCCCCCCCCCCGGAAGTGGGGAGGGAATGGGGATTTTGCAGTATTTTGCAGTATGACCCACATAGCCACAGCTACCCAGGTTTTGTGGCTCGCAGTGTTTTCTTTTCTGTAGGAAACAGGTATCTCTCTCTCTCTCTCTTTTTTTCTCTGTCTCTGTCTCTCTCATCTCTCTGTCTCTCCTTGTCTCTCTCTCTCTGCCTTTCTCTTTTTCTTTGTCTCTCTCTCATCTCTCTGTCTCTCTCTCTCTGTCTTTCTCTTTTTCTCTGTCTGTCTCTGTCTGTCTCTTTCATCTCTCTGTCTCTCTCTCATTTCTCTCTCTCTCTCTCTCTCTCTGTGCCTTTCTCTTTTTCTCTGTCTCTCTCTGTCTGTGTCTCTCATCTCTCTCTCTCTCTCTCTCATCTCTCTGTCTCTTTCTTTCTCTCTCTCTTTGTCTCTTTTTTCTCTCTCTCTCTCATCTCTCTGTCTCTCTCTCTGTCTTTCTCTTTTTCTCTGTCTGTCTCTGTCTGTCTCTTTCATCCCTCTGTCTCTCTCTCATTTCTCTCTCTCTCTCTCTGTGCCTTTCTCTTTTTCTTTGTCTCTCTCTGTCTGTGTCTCTCATCTCTGTCTCTCTCATCTCTCTGTCTCTTTCTTTCTCTGTTTCTCTGTTTCTCTGTTTTCTCTCTCTCTCTCTCATCTCTCTGTCTCTCTGTCTCTCTGTCTCTCTCTCTCTTTCTCTTTTTCTCTGTCTGTCTCTGTCTGTCTCTCTCATCTCTCTGTCTCTCTCTCATTTCTCTCTCTCTCTCTGTGCCTTTCTCTTTTTCTCTGTCTATCTCTCTGTCTCTGTCTCTCATCTCTCTCTCTCTCTCATCTCTCTGTCTCTTTCTTTCTCTGTCTCTCTGTCTCTTTCTTTTTCTTTTTCTCTCTCTCTTTCTCATCTCTCTGTTTCTGTCTCTGTCTCAGGCCAGGCAAGGAGTGACTGGGAGGGGAGGGCGAGGGATGGGACCAGCCAGTGGTGGATTCAGCTGACAGGGGAGCCACAGCAGGGCGATGAAAGAGCCGCATGGTTGCCGACACCCGTCCTAGTCTCTATACAATCCTCTTCTGTTCCCTCCCCCCTCGTAGGATGGCCCTGGTCCTCAGCTTTACATGCTCAACAGTTACTGCATTCATGCTCCATCAGAGATTGGTCAAAGGTGATCATTCACAATTTCCCCTTTTTTTAATTTTGAGATTCATGGACTCTTATTTTGTTGGATCGGTTTTCTTTTTCATTTGGGGATGAATAAACATGGTCTCATTTGAAAGTGGGTTATCATTTTTCCCCAAATTTGTCTAGAGATACATATTACTGGCATCAGCCTAAAATGATGAGTAGAGAACTTGTAAGTATTTATCTACTTTAATAGGTTGCCTCATCCTTCTCTGTGATCATAATGTCTGCATTGCGATAGGCTGTAATTAACACAGGGGTCATATTTTAATCAAACCAAAGATTTAAATTATTATATTATATCAACTTAGAAAATAGATACATTACAGTTGCTCTCTGATCGACTTTCTTAATTACAGAACGATTGTTTACCTTTTCTTAAAAGATTGTTGATATGTTTTCTGTCTTTCTTTTTGCCCTGTTTCGCTGTTAAAAATCTCTTTTCTTAAAACTGCTTAGCTTTCTAAATTCCCCAAGATTTCTTTCTGCTTTTCTCAGAGTGCCTAATTAATCCTTTAATTAAAACAGTGTTGTTTCAAACTTGGCAACTTTAAGATATGTGGACTCCAACTCCCAGAATTCCCCAGCTGACTGAGAAGTTAAGAGCATAGTGCAATGCCTTGAATGGCCAATAGATGGCAGCAAATTCTTATCAATATCTTTTAGCTGCCCTCTGTTAGCCATGCAAGGGATTGCAGCCCTGCTCTCCAGCTGCAGTTTAACAGAACTCCAAGTAATTATTCTATTGCACAAGGATTTGAAATTCGTACAATAAAAATATGAAGTTATGCGACCATGAAACCAACTCTATATGCTAAAGATAATAACTAGGTAGTATGTTTGTTATATATTTCCTTTCCGAAGTCAAGAACACCGTGAACTTAGAGTGAAGAGATTTGTCTATTAAATGTGTTAATGACTTATTTTAAAAATACTTTTTGTTTGTTGAGTTTATTTGTGCTTCTCAAGAACTGTGAGCACACTTTAAACACACACATACACTCATACAGGCTTTATACTTTCAATCAGTTGTATCCACAATAAGAAGGCACTGATAAGTGAAGATTGTTCAAAGACTGGCTTTTAAATCACAAACAGGAGAAAAAGAGAACATTATGTTCCTATCAGAATGTCAATATTTTCTTTCCCCATGAATGAACATTTCAAATCATTAAAGTTGTACAAAAATGTCCTCTCTTTGGTAGGAGAAAGACGCACACTCAAAATGTAAACTCCCAAGCAAAGCAGGCAAGCAAGCAACTGCGTCCCATCCAATCTCGATGATTTAGTTTCTGCAAATCCATTAAATTCGGCTTCCATAAATAAATAACCATTTGGAAAAGGAATACAGATTTACCCAAAGAAAAACAGACTACATTTCCAGCTTGTATCAGATAAATGGGGAAACAAGCATCTACCGTTACAATCCTTTTTCTGTTTTATTCCCTTATAATTGTCAGAGCAGTAAAGTGGAGGAACGTTATCTAAAATTATAGATTTTTTTCATAAAACGTCTCTGCAAACAAACGAGTTTATCAACAACCCTAGCTTGCCAGTTTGATTTTTATGATACACACACACACACACACACACACACACACCAGTAGATTAACTCCAGGTAAATAATACGTTGCATCCAATTTTCTTATCTTGCTAGAATTCAACGTTCGGTCAGTGACAAAGAAGGTTTGGTGTAAACTTTATGTGAAATGGAATTCGGAGGCAGCCACTGACAATTGTGAATGGAAGTACAGGTAGTCCTCCACTTACGACCTCCATTGAGCCCAACATTTTTGTTGCTAAGTGAGGCATTTGTTAAGTGAGTTTGTCCCCGTTTTAAGACCTTTCTTGCAACAGTTGTTAAGTGAATCACTGCAGTTCTAAAGATCGTAACCCGGGTGTTAAGTACTGTATTTTTCGGACTATAAGACGCACCTGACTATAACATGGACCTAAATTTAGAAGAGGAAAACAATAACAAAATGTTTTTGCTTTCCCTTTCCTGGGGCCTTTTTTCGGGCCTTTTC
>JANHFK010005638.1:22923-34517 GCA_036250565.1 Sibynophis collaris
ATCACTCCCCCCCCCCCTTAACATCCATCTAATTGCCGTCTTGGTTTGCCTTCTCTATTATTAAACACAGGAGTTGCTTTCAAAAGAAATACTGCTTTGCTGTTCAACTTAATTGCACTTTCGTATTACAAATAGTTTATAAAACATGTTTTTGTAAGTGGTGGCCTTTTTCTTTAGTTACAGAGAAGGGTCTGTCAGTTAGTAATGAATCCATGCATTAGGTATAAATATATTTATAATTCTGTAGTTTTGAAGGATGTCTAGTAATTAGCCTAACGTTCTGGTTTTCGTCCTCTTCTGACTACTTTAATTTGTTGGTTATCAAATGTCAGATACTATACAGATAAAAGTAGCTGTATTTGGACAGGTGTATCATAATTTCTACTCTTAAAGAGATATACCCCTCTTAAACCTGAAACCTCCAGATGGAGGGGTTGCCTAGAAATTATATTTGCCCTTCCATATCAAAACAATACTTCAGAATTCACGGCAAGAAAGTTGTGAGGATACTATGTAGGGTGAACTTAAATCCCAGCCTTGTGATCCTTTCTTGGTAAGGCTTTTTTCCAAGTTAAAACATTTCAGCAAAGACATAGTTCCTGCTTCTAATTTCCTGCATGCAAAGTGGGTTTTGGAAAAGGATGGAAATTATTAAGAGGCAGATTACTGGGAAGAAGCACATGCCTTTTAAAATGTTGTACAATCAAAAATGCGAATGCATTAAATATCAAAGTAGACTCAGTTTCTATAGGGAGGTAAAAATACTTATCAATACATCTTTGTGACTACTGCTTCAAATCCTCATCTATATTCAAAGGGGGTTTGCAGTTAAACCCCTTCCTATGTAGTAATTATTAAATCAATGTTATTATATGGAATGGGAGTACATAATTTCAGTTCATCAGGATGTTTTCATTGGGGTTTTGAGACCATTTTCTTGTTCGTTTTTAAGTTTTATGTCATTATTTATTATTGCCTTTTGCTTCCAAAGAATTCCAGTTATTTTATGGATTAGCATGTGATAGACATTGGATATTCTGAGCTTTTTACCAGTTGAGGAAAGAGCATTTCTCTAAATATATAAGCTTTTGCAGGTAGATAGATGTTGAAACAGTTCTGCTGCTTGTATGCATATGATGACAGTTCTACCGTGTTTTGCCTTAATGACTTCAGCTTTTATGTCCGTGAAGCCATCCTAAAGCTGATGTTAACGGCACTCACCATTTGGCTAATGCTAAATTAAGATGCTTTCTACTATTAGAAGCTGAAAATTGCTTTATAGAGCTGCTGTTGGTGGCACGGACCATGGCGATTAGCTAGCATTTTACTGAACATGCATTTGAGGCTTTTTTTTCTTTCTCAGTAGGCTGATTTGTGAAGTTCCTGTCAGCCTCACCAAACACACTGCTACTTCAAAAGAAAGCTTCCAGCTTTCTTTAAAAATAAATAAATAAGATGGAGTAGTTTATTTCCTCCTTGGCTGTAATTTCATGTATCCCTGCTCCCACCCTTACTCAACTCAGTGGATCCTTTTCACGTGACTCATTTTCACAATTTTTCCTCCCCTTTTTATTTTTATCATTGTGGGGAATGTTACATACTCAACCATAGTTGTAATCCGGAGTCCTCTGTTCCTCTTTTAAAATATAGAAGAGCCTGAAGCTACTGTGGTTTTAAGTCAAAAGAAGGTGGCTGTACGTTTTCCTGGAGATAAAATAGGTAAATTTTGCTGCCACTTCTTCTTTTTTATTTAGCACCTTCCTCTCAAAAGTACTGCTGCTTTTTCAAGCAGATGCTCTTAGTCTATGTTTAATCATTTCACCTTTGAAACAGACTCCTTTTTTTAAAAAAAAAATGAGATTTGTTAATTGTTAACCATATAACCTTTATTCTTGTAGAGCTGATGGACTTTGCAGAAGATTCATCCAGTGTTCTGGAAAGCAATAAGAAATCTACCAATTCACAAGGCGATAAGTCTAAAGAAAATACACGAAAAATATTTAGTGGACCAAAGAGGGTAAGTAGGAATGTTAAAATCGGCTTCATAAGTCGATTGCCTTGTCAAAGGTAATTTCAAGACATAGTTGAGTCTCTTTAACCATTACATGCATATATGTCATAAAAAATACAATAATAACCATGAACAACTCTTACCTGCAGTCGCAAATGTCCTTACTTAAAAATGGTAATTGGGACAAGAATTCTATCACTAAGCAGTGCAGTCATAAAGTATGATGTTGGGTGTCTGTGCTACTTAACAAACGATAGTCCTGGCGGTTCCCTGTTTCGGTTGTTAAGTGAGACCTTCACATGACTATGTCTTCTAACTTCCTGCCAGCTCTGCCACTGACTTTGCTTGTGGGAAGCTGACAAAGAAGGTCCCAAATCTGATCACATGACCTTGGGATGGTCTGATGGTTGACAACCTTGGCCGGTTGCCAAGTGTACATGACATGATAGGTATTCGGAAGTTATGTTTAATCTGTGCAATACTGTATAGTTGCTGAACAACTGGATATTTAATTAGGCATATTTAATTAATACAAGGACTTGACCGCTAAATGATTTTGTGGTTCTCTTATACTGTGTCACGGCTTGTTACATTAATTTAAAGGTAGAAGATATGTGGGACTTTTCAAAATTGTTTACTCTCTTTTGGATTAATTTTGAAAAATTCTTTCCTACCTCTCTAATACCTTTTTCATTAAAATTTACAAAACCAGTGATATATTCTCGGAATTTGAAGCAATGAAATGGGATTTCGGTTTTGATGTTGGAGGATTATCTTTACAACTTAAAATTAAAATATAGAAAAGGAACAGAAATAATATAATTGTATTAATATAATATTCTAATAGTATATTAGAATATTTTGAGAAAAGAAACGCTTATAAAATGTTCTTTTAACCGGCACCTTTAACACTTGGTATTTCTGAAGAACAAACTGGGTACCTTTCAGAAATGAATCTTCTGTTTTAATTTTCAGTCACCAACAAAAGCTGTGTACAATGCTAGACATTGGAATCACCCGGAATCTGAGGTTCTTCCAGCATCACAAGTGCTGAAAAATCCCAACGTTCCAGTGAGTATGATATTTTTATACCTCCTTTTTTGAAAAATTAACCTGGAAAAAGGTTAAAGGTCACGCACATTCAGCAGTAGAAAGAAATATTCTGAACAACAGTTAAGAATACAGTATTCTTAACTTGACTTACAATAACAGTAAATCAAGCAGTTAAGTTCTGGAATAGAATTTCTGACATCACAACATTGGAGACTCACTAGCACATTGTAAGCCGCCCTGAGTCTTCGGAGAAGGGCGGCATATAAATCAGATAAATAAAATAAATAAATAAAATAAATAAAAATCGTCAGACTTGTGCCATAAATATTTTGGGAGGAAAGAGAGGGATAATAGCCTTGGATTTCATTAGACAGCATAATATCTTAGGTTCTACGTTTTTTTTCTTGAAAGATTTTTCTAGGTTGTACAACCTACTTGACCTTTGCTTAGTAGCTTCTCCTATTTTGTACTTACTATATAGTTGGACCTAAACATTCCTTTATATGTTTTTGTATCTGCATTGGTTATGTGATTTGATCTAAATCAGTGTTTCCCTGTCTTGCAACTTGAAAATGGTGGACTTCAATTCCCAGAATTCCCCAGCCAGCATGAACTGTCCTTCACATGAACTATCTATTTAAATTAATTTCAAACATCCTTGCTCCATAAAAGGGAAGGGAATTAAATATCATGCAACTTTCAGTTTATCCTATTGCCATGTCAAGTTTTATAAATATCCCAGTCATTCTGAGGAAGAGCATTTTTGGATCAGATAGGAAGGCACACAAAGCAGAAAATGTGTTTTAATTCAAGTTTGGAATGAAACAAACCCACTCAAAATGTTCTTGGTTGGCTGGATTGCACAGGAACAAAACTCTCAATAGAACAACAGGAAAAGGTTAGCCAAAACCAAAGGAATAAGTGGGTGGCAATCCATGTTGAATACTACCCTGTACCTAAATTGCAGAAAATTTGGGTAAGGGCATGATTTAAAAAAAAAAAAAAGTGAAGTCAAAGGAATTCCTGGAGGAAATAAAGGAATAGACCTTTTCTCTATTGCAAATTAATATTAGTTGCTCATAAAAAAAATCCCTTCCCTACAGAAAATGTAAAAGATAGATTTTTTTCAGACGGGTTTTTTAAACATAACATTACTTGGTCTCTTAGAATAAAAAGAGTAGCCAAACTCTTTCCTTCCAGTTATAACATGTATTTCAAGTATATCTCCTTTTTGAGATTTTTTTAATAGTTTTTTTTTTCCCCCGGACCAATTTGTGCCAGTCACAAATTTGAAAATCATAACTATGTGAAGCAAATCAGTATCCACCCCTTCTGTAATACCTACCAGCAAGAAAAAATGCTGCTCAGTGCCCATCCATCCAAGTAATTGATTTAAACTAACTATTCCAGACTCCTCTCACAGTTTCCAATAGAATTTTCTGCTGTCAGTTTTTAAAGAATTCTTCCATAGTGTAAAATATTTATGACCTATGATATCAAAATCCAATTTGCAGCCCAACAGAGCTTAAATGTGTTTGTCCCAGAAATGAATCACCTTTTTATTATATATTAACCAAAACATTTTCTAAGACCCTATTAGAGATAAATAAAAACCTTCCAATGAAGCTGAGAATAGATAATATTCTATTAAATTTTAATTCTACATAAATATGGCCAAAGATAAGCCCAGTAATATTGTTGAAAATCTGTTAAATAAAACCAATACCCTCAAAATATGAATGAGGAACCAGTGAAATCCTTAGTGGCCTCTTTTCCCATATCAAATTCTTCAATAAATTGTCAAACTGAAGAAAATATATATTCAGGATTAATATTGGAATACCTCTTAAAGCAGGATTTAAACCATGGCAATTTTAAGACGCGTGGACTTCAACTCCGAGAATTCCTCGGCTTAGCATAAAATTGCTAAGATTGTATTAAAGCATAAATAAATTTTGGAATAATACTGGAGTAAAACATTCATTTTAACCCTTGAATTTAAGAGAAGCTGAAGGCCAAAAATAAGAATTAAAGTGCAAAAAGAGCATAATTTCTTTTTGAAAGATTGGCAGGGCAGGTTTCTTAGACAGTTTGGAACCATTGGGCTGGGACTTTCTTCTGAGTTGAGATATATAGAATGGCAAATTTGAGACCTAAATGACTTCATTACTTCGGATGGGAAGAAATGTACATTTGTTTCAGTTGCTCACTAGAACCTTTCAGAATAAACAGTTTAAAAACATAACATTCTCTCGTTTACGTTACGTTGGCATCTTTGAAGAGTTAGTCTTGCATCTTCTAGCAGTGATGGCTAACCTTTTCCGGACCGAGTGCCCAAAACGCACACGTGCACATGCACCTGAGACCCCAAAATGCAATGTGTGTGCGCCCCCTGTGCATGCGCCCCGCCCCCTGTGCATGTGCTGCAGAGACGTGACAACTAGCTGGCTGGTGGGAGGTGCACGTGCATGCGCGGCAGAGCTGAACTGGGGCGATGGCTCGTGTGCCCATAGAGAGGGCGCTGCGTGCCACCTGTGGCACGCGTGCCATAGGTTCACCATCACGGTTCTAAAGTTTTGTGGAAAGGCGAAACATTTCCCATCTTCTACTTGAACCTCCATGTTTTTAATTAACAGGCAAGGTCTTCAAAAGAGGCCGTTCCTAAAGACGATGGGGTATTCAAAGCTCCAGCACCACCTCCCAAAGTGATAAAAACTGTGACTCTACCAACTCAGCCCTACCAGGAGATAGTAACGGCCTTGAAATGTAGGAAAGAAGACAAAGAAGTAAGTGGAACAACTCACAGGCTATTTTTCCATAATACACTTTTTTTTAAAAAAGGTAAACATCCAAGGTTGAGAAGCTGAGAAACCTCTTAAAAACGAGAGAACTCAACCGGCCATTTAAATTCTGATCACATATTGTTTGCTTGTTTTCCAGTTATACACTGTCGTACAACATGTGAAACACTTCAATGATGTGGTAGAATTTGGAGAAAACCAAGAGTTCACGGATGACATTGAGTATTTATTAAGTGGACTGAAGAGCAATCAGCCCCTAAACACCCGTTGCCTTAGGTAAGCTGTTTTTCCTTGGATAGTTTCTTCCTTAACCTTCGTAGATGGTGGCATGGTGGCATCAGGGGGTGAGAACAGGAAGGAAGCTGTTTGTTAATTTGAAACTGGCAACTTTGAGACTGAGAAGTTTTATGTTGGTGCCGTGGTGCAAAGGTCTTACCGATGCTACATCATACGTGTTTTAGTTACGAGGCCTACCTGACTCTACTCTTAGACAGAGTCAAGCCACCACTTTGCATGGAGACCAGGAAAGGCTGCAGATCTGCCATCTTCCTGACCTACTTCAGAAAGCAACTCCTCCCTTGGATTTCTACTGTCTGGTGTGTGGCCTGCTCTCTCCCTGCTGTTTTGATTGTGCCACTCTGGGGCGACCCTCCAGAGTTGTGAGTCATGATCTTATAAACGTCAAGAAAGGCCCCAATGTGTCTTTCTTTTCATCCCAAGCGGTAGAGTCTCCCTAATTGGGCTGAAAGTCAGTAACAATTACATTATATAGATTGTCACTCATCTCCATTGCAAGTTACCAGAGGAAACACGGTTTACAACAGCAGTAGACGCCGGAGCAGAGATTGTTCTTTCTATACAGTTTCCTCTATGCTTTCCAGCTCTCAAGAGCCATCTTAATTCCAGGGTAACCTTATCCTCATGATAAGGTGGAGTTTTATGAGTGACTTGACACAAAGTGATGCCTCTGAAAATCTCCCATGCTTCAGTTCATTCAGAGAGTAAGCTGATACCGTGTTAGGATGCGGCTCGGTGGGCAAATCTTGCTAAACCATCGTATAGTTGATTGCCGTTGGCTTCGTTGGATGGGTGAAGCTAGACACTGGGGCTTGTTAAATCAACCGTGGTTAAGGCAAGCATGATAGGTGAGTTCGGTTTGTGTGCGCGCATTGCGTTAAGGGACTTGCTTCGCTGAAGCTGACATTCTCCCTTGCACTAAAGAAGCAGTGATGACCATTTCCACAGGGCTCTTCTGTCTTCCTTGTATTCTTTTTAACGAGTCATGATGGGTGTGCAATTAGCCCATGTGTGATTGTCAGGATTCCCCTGCTGCTTTACAGCCCCTGATTTGATTGGCTCATTGAGCACACAGCCCCCTTTGGAGATTTTTGTGATCTTGCCGATGTCTATTTGGGAGCCTCTCAGCTCCACTCGACATCAGGGGATAAAAAAAAAGAAGGGAAATTGATGGACTGTAAGAATTGAGCATGGGAGAATTAGTGAGGGAGACTAGCAGGCTAACGTCTTCCAAGCTTTGTTAAGCAAGCTGGCTGGATGGTGTTTTCCAGTCTGGCCACATCCAGGTAAACTGGAACTGTAATTCCCAGAATTTGTTATTGCCAAAGACCAGGATAGCTGAAAATGGCAAGTTGGAGCCCCAGCAAATGTTTAGGAACAATGGGATAGGTGACCCAAGAACATAGCTGTCCATTTGTGTTTGTTGTCTTGTTGGAAAAAATGTCCTTCTGGGTTCAGTTCCAAGTGGGGAAAAAGACACTGGATTCATGGAAGTTGCTTGGAAAGAAGGTTTATTGATGAACAGGATCACATGGCTGGAGATCCTGGGCAGAAAAGGGCAGAGATACTGAGAGTGGCTTGGTTTTATGCCCTCTTTTGGGCCCTGCCTTAGAGTTTCCTGTTCCTGTACAAGAAATGCATTCTATTGGCTGTCAGATTCCCAGGGGTTTGAGCTTTGCTGGCCATGTAATCTTCCTCTGTGCCATGTGGTAAATTTCTGTTGCTAGATGGGTAGAGGCCTAATCCTATCTTTGTTATGTAGAATAGACTGGCTCAGGCCTTAATGGCCCATTGACAAAGGTGGTGGTAGTGGGGCTGAGTTTCTGCCTCCCTTTTAGGGGAAATAATCTGCCCTTTTAATATTTCCTAAAATATTTCATTTGCCTAGGAGAGGGGTGAGTGCTAACTTCTTACAATCTCATGCCTGCTTCACTTCTAGTTTACTAAAAGAGGGCAGTTGGATGTCTGTAGCTAATCCTGGCCATAAGAATGTATGGTAAGGATGGAGTTGAGTGGCAAGATTTGCGGTTCCTAAAAGGTGCATTTGACTAAAGATTCTGCTAATTTCAAGGTTAGCAGAGTTGAAATTACTGGGAGAAGAAGTCATTTGATGGATCTTCCTTGCAGGAAAAAAATGACTTTTTTTCTTTTACATCATTCTAGTGCTAGTTGATTACCTTTTACACTTTATGGGCAAAATTGTAGAAGAAAATATGTGTTTCCTTTTTCTTGCAATGTGTATTTTAGTGATAAAACATTGGAAAAAGCATTAGAATGTCAAATCCAAGATACTTTGAAACCAACTGAGAAAAAATCCAAAGACTAAGCAATATGCACATTAGCCTTTCATAATACTCAGTGGCTTTGAACACTGTTTTAACAATATTTGAGGCATTTATTTTCCTATTCCAAAAATGAAATTCAGCTAGCAGTATTAATGTGTGTGCTTAAAGAATGCTTTTCTTCAGGAAAAAAAGCAAGCAGTTCTTCAAAATGAAATGACTTCATTTTTCTTGCTTGAAAGCGAGAGCTGTAGTTCTGTTTCTGATAGGTTTTCTGTCGAAAAAAACACATTTGTATGAAATATGAGATTGAAAAGAAACATTTCGTGTTTCGTAAAGGATTAGTGTATTTGTTCAGTCATTTTACCTTCCTTAAATGACTGCATCAATTCTGAGTAATTTTAACCTCAATTTGTAATGCAGCTAATTTTACTGATTTTTTTAAAAGCACAGAATGCATACAATTTGACTCAGTATTGAACCTGTCGGTATGTAACTAGACAGAATTAATCTGTTTTTAGCTATAAACAAGAGATAAACCTCACTGTGTCATAATGGTGTCCTACGGTTCCCCTCTAAAATCATTGAGAGCATGTTAACTATGATTAAAGAGGGGAAAAAAAGTAATTTACAGAGTGTGGTATCATTTGATTAAGCTAGTATATTTATTAGGACCAAAATGTTGCTATTGATTGTGCAACCAGTTTTGCAGCATCCTTCATATAAGTGGTTTCGTAGCATCCTGTCTTGCAGACTCTAATAAAGATATGTATATTTTTAGATTTTCTTTTCTGATGGGTCAACAGTATATTACTGCTTTCTCTTTTGCATAAACAGCTCCCTTTGATCTGGCATCTATCTGTTTTTCTATTTGCTCAATTCTCATTAAATCTTGCTTCATTCATTCATTCATTTTAGTGTTATCAGTCTGGCGACCAAGTGCGCCATGCCCAGTTTCCGAATGCATTTGAGAGCACATGGAATGGTTGCGATGGTCTTCAAAACACTGGATGACTCACAGCACCACCAGGTATGTCTGCCTCACGTCGTTTGCTGTAGTTCAAAACTGTGTTTTCAGTTGACCATTGTTCTAAGGAAAAGGTTTTTTTTTGCGTGTATTAAAAGATTAGGAATCATGAGCTAAAAAATACAGTTTTATTTTACTTTCTGTCCATTTCTGCTTCTGATGTCGCCACTCTTTAAAATAATTGTAAAGATACCGTTTGCGGGATTTCCAGTGTTTAGTTGTTGTTAGTTGCGAAGTCGTGTCCAACCCATCGCGACCCCATGGACAATGTTCCTCCAGGCCTTCCTGTCCTCTACCATCCTCTGGAGGCCATTTAAGCTCACGCCGACTGCTTCAGTGACTCCACTTCCAGCTGTCTCATTCCAGTCTTTAACACACGATGTAATAATAATAATGTGTTAAGTTTATATGCTGCCTAACTCCTAGCAACAATTGAAGAATTGTTAAAAACATTTAAGAAAAAAGACACACACACACACACAAACGTACAAACACCAAAGGAACACAATGAAAGAAATAAAAGTGGCAGAGAAAACAAACCCAGATAGGAACAACAACAACAACAACAACAAAGGTTATATCTATCACTCTTGCTAACGTGTCCTTTGGAATACCAATAGGATGGGGGCCTTTTGAATCTTTAAATAACATATATATATATATTTTAGTAAAGCAGAATATTTCCCCCAAAAGAAAGTGCCAGGCTTTGTCTTTACCAAGGACAGCCCCGTCGCATTCCGTAGTTACAGTTTTGAAACTTTTTTTATATCTTGGGTGGCTTCTCTCTTGAAAGAATCATCCCTGCTAGCAATATGGAAACCCTGCCGGGGCACTAAGGATTGGTGCCACTCTGAATTCTGAGTGTTTGGTCTCCAGTCTGCAACTGTGGTTTTGAGCACGGAACATCTGTTCGGCATGGGAAGCAGGGTGTTTTTGATCTTATGGGAAGCGTTTCAAAGGTCCAGGCGATCAAAACGTCCGATTTGTCAGAAGGAGGTGTTTTGAATTCAGGACCACGCGAAGTAGAAAGGTTGGGCACGGCGCTGTTGAACAGCTTGATTTGAATTTTTGAAGGGGAGGAATACTTTTGAGTATGCGCTGCGTGCTTCAGATGTAACGTCTCGGCATTAAATTGAGCATAAAAATAACCTGTGGTATCGATTTTTGGGGATAATTATCTCACGATCGTCGTACAGAAGTCTTTGTACCAAATATATGCAATAATAGACACATGTGCACATAGGTGCCAATACGCACATGAAATCGCCTTCGATGCTGTTGCTGAACGTAAGGAGACGTTACTTATTTCAAGTGAATATAGATCTGTATTCTAAGTGAAATGAGATTCTAAATAAAATAGAACAATGATAAAATTCCCTAGTCAGGACAATCCAGCTAGCTTTGATTTGGAGTTGTGAATTCCATGACCCTGCTAACCGTATTTGGCTACCTAGTCTCGCGTTCTCCTACTCAAAAGGTTTACTCCCTTTTTCCTGATCTTTTCTTTTCTTTTTCCTTTTGCCCAAGAACTTGTCGCTTTGTACAGCAGCTTTAATGTACATCTTGAGCCGAGATCGCTTAAACATGGATCTCGACAGAGCCAGCTTAGATTTAATGATCCGACTTCTGGAGCTCGAGCAGGATTCCTCCTCCACGTTGCTGAATGAAAAAGACATGAACAAAATCAAGGAAAAAATCCGAAGACTCTGTGAAACTGTGCATAATAAGCACCTGGATCTCGAAAACATAACGGTGAGCACTGAGTTTACCTTTTTTTTTTTTAAATCATATCAAAATGCAGAGAAACAGCAGTTGCAGTTATATACGGTGTATTTTTAGTCAACATAGCAATAGCACTTAGACTTACATACCGCTTCATAGTGCTTTTACAACCCTCTCTAAGCGGTTTACAGAATTCAGCCTTTTACCCCCAACAATCTGGGTCCTCATTTTACCCACCTCAGAAGGATGGAAGGCTGAGTCCACCTTGAGCAGGTTAGGATTGAACTCCAGACAGTGGGCAGAATCAGTCTGCAACATTGCATTCTAAGCATTGTGCCAGGAAGGAAGGAAACTAACTTAGACTTATATACCGCTTCATAGTGCTTTTACAGCCCTCTCTA
>JANHFK010005641.1:46098-56895 GCA_036250565.1 Sibynophis collaris
TTGTAAGCCGCCCTGAGTCTTCGGAGAAGGGCGGCCTATAAATCAAATTAAAATAAAAAAAATAAAATAAAAATAAATCTTAGGGCTGAGAGTTAATGATTGACCCAACATTATTCTACTGGCTTTGTGCCAAAGGTAGGACTAGAAGTCACAGACTCCAGATTTCTAGACTTGATTCATGGTAGTATACATAATTATCCAATATAGTGTCAACATAATTGTCCAGAGTAGGGTATCCAGTCAGAATTACTGGATTTGCTTCCATTAGAATAGGGTGTCAAGACCCGCAGGCTGGATCTGGCCCATGAGGCTGCCCTGGAAACACTGTGCCTCTACCAATGAAAACAGAGCCCAGGAGGGCCACCTGCCCCATTTTTCGTTGCGACAGCCTCCTGCAGTGCTCTGCCACCCGTGAGCTCCGTTTTTGCTGGCAGAATGGTGCAGGAGGCTGTCGCAGCTGAAAATGGAGCCCATGAGCTCTGGTTTCACTGGCAGAGTGCTAGCAAAACAAACTACTAGAAAAAGTTGCATTTGATCACACAAGTGATGTGGAGCTGGCCATGCCCATCCCGGCCCCCTGAGGTCAAACACCACCCTAATGTGGCCCTCAATGAAATAGAGTTTGACACTTCTGCCTTAGAAGAACAGTATGTAATGAATGTAATGCTTAGATTGCAGTAAAGGTGTTTTATAATTCCAACCAGATCAATTCTAAGTAACAAACTCATACACATCCATTCACCTAAACAAATGTGCATGCACTATTTGTGGTTTTCCTACAAATAAAACATATACCCGCCCCAAAATGTGCACACATTATTAAATCTTAAAATACATATACCTTCCTAATGCTGTAGCAAATTTACCTTTGTGCCTTGTCTTCCTGGATATCCTGGCAAACCGGGAACACCAAGTTTACCCTATAATTAAAAAAGGACAAACATTAATTTATCATATCTTTTTCCCAAATATTTCCATATTGTAACTACCGGTAGCATTTATATCTAGCCATTACACTTATTGATTTGTAGCTGTTTGGATCTGTCTGCCTATCCATAGATTGATCTATTTGTCTGTTTGTCTGTCCATCTATCCCATATTTGAATTTGTGAGGATCAGAAAAGACATTTATGAAAGATGGGATACATGAGACCTGCTCAGAGTAAGCTATGGGGGAAGAAAGGGTGATTTTGGGGTATTTCAACATAAACAGCATGCAGGAAAACACCAGGCTGAAGATCTTTAAGAAGATTATTAGAGAACATTCTTCAAAATAAACAAAGATTACTATGTGAACTAGATGAGCTGATATTACCAAAGAGAAAAATCAACAAAGGTAGTTTACTGGGACTGACCAAGCTTTATCAAAAGACATAGAACTGGATGAAAACTGTAAGGAGACATCACAGAAAATTAGATATTGTGCCAGGTGGGCTTTTCCTTTGATTCTTCTGGAGTTCAAACTAAGCATAATCAGATAGAGGGGAGGGATGGAGGAGGATGAGAAATGGGGTGAGTAGTGAATAGAAATTTTGGAAGTACTTTGCTTACTATGGTAATGATAGCATTGCTGATGATTACTGTGCTCCTCAGAGACAATAAATTAACTGTGTGGCCTTCTGTTTGTGATGTTTTGGGGTCCTCTCCATCTTCTACTAGCCTCAGAAGGATAGAATTAAGTACTGTTGAGGTTTTGCTTAAGCAGGCTCTGCTCTACAAAGTACCTGGTTCTCTCTAAGCAAACAAAACAAAACAGAACAGAACAGATTCTATTCTATTCTATTCTATTCTCTACAAAGTACCTGGTTCTCTCTGAGCAAACAAAATATCTGGCATATTTTCTCCAAAAGTTATCTGTTTCTGAATTGATTATGTTGTCGCTCATGGAACCAAATCAGTAGCGGCTTCCTACCAGTTCTGTTCGGTTCTTAGAACCAGTAGTAACGGCGGCAGGAGGTTCTGCCCAACTGCCCATGACGGACGCTCTGAGCCTGTGCAGAAGCTTCTGAGCATGTGGAGAAGCGCTGTGCGCGAGTGAAGCAACCACGCACACATGTGCGCTCCCATTGCGAGCCGGTAGCGAAGGTAAATAGACCCCATCCCTGAACCAAATGTAAATAATCACATAATGGAAAAGTAAGGCAAACCCTCTTGGGCAAGGGTCATGTTGTTTGTACTGTTACACGGCTTCTGTCCTCATAAAATACTTCACTAAGTCAGTGACTAACAAATCAAATCTCCTTATCAGTGATTCTAGCAATACATAATGAGAATATGGAATCCCCAGCTTAATATCCGTTAAATCTTTGCACTGAAAAAATACTGGCAAAATTTCATTACTTTACTGGCCTCTTTAATACTGACTGTGCAAACAGGTGTTGTTTGGCCATTGCTGCAAACCAGAGTTCGGAAGATGTGCTGTGTGCTGCCAAGCCTTGGCAAGAATTCGATATTGGAGAAGTTTGCTTTTTCAGCTGCACTTTCTCTTCAGTTCGTTTTGGGTATTACAATGATCTATCTAACTGGTTGGAGTTAGTTTAACTCTTTGCATGATGGACTATTAGTTTGAGCTAATTTAACTCCCCAGTGGCTGACAGGGCCAACTGAACCCTTTTATGTGTTCCCATGACATACTTTTCCAATCCAGTTAAGCATATTGAATGAATAAAGATGCTGAAAGGAAAATATATTATAATATAGAACAGTAGAAGAGACACAGCAAGGAGAAACTAGTATAGGATCAGGAAGAATTTGAGGCCTTAGCTTAATATTTTAACTTCCTGAACTCCCTTTTTTACCTTGAAATATTCACTTTTCAAACTTTCAGAGTGGCAGTAACTATGATGATAAAGATGATGATGATCCTGAAGTCTTTAATATATACATTATTAATATATACCATAATCAGGATCCTCAGTAATGTACATAGTTATGATCTTTGAGATCTGATCAAGTAAGAAATTGTAAAAGCATTCCATTCAAGAGGAAAGGAAATTTGTGTCTTTAATCCATTTTATACCTATGTAAACTATCTTAAATCTTAACTTGTTTTAACTTACAATTATAAGTTTGCTGCTTTTTTTAGGTTTTATGACTCATTAGACAATTATTTAAAAGATGAAATATGAACGATTACTCACACAAACTTAAATAAAATGATATTTTTTAAAAAATATTTTTAACTAAGAATCACAGACTTAATTATTGTTACTGTGTAAGATGGCTTCAGTATGTATTGCTGTTATAGATATTTTTTAGAGCAAACAATCTAATATTCTTTTTCGAATGTTTATGTTTGGGTAGAGTTAACTAATTCAACAAATTATGACTTTTAGCCTTCCTGGATTTTGTGTTGTATTTTATTTTACTTTCTCTCCAATTTGTTTATTATTTCACTCCCTCTCCCCAAAAATTGGAAAAAAAAAAAACTGCAGGTGACAGAAATTCCTGATTCTAACACATGCCAAGTCTGAATGTAGTTATAAATGAACCATGGACTGATACATTTCAATAAGCTCATGGCAATGACAGGAAAATTTGACAGAAAAAAATTCAAGTCAGAAGAAACGGAAGAGAAAAAGAACCCAAGAAGTCATCAAACTAAAGGGTGTTAAAATTATAATCACAGGAGAGAGGGGGGAGAAATAGTTGAAGGAAAGCAAGACAGTTGCCCAATGGTGATCTTTAACTAATAAAAATGTGGAGAAAAAAAATTGGTTGGTTTGAGTGCACAAGTAGTCCAAAATTGTAGAGCTGGCTTCAGAAAGTATAAAACTCAGCATAAGCCTTTGTTGACAAAGCATGCAGAAAACAACAAACGTCTTTTTTTGTATGTGTAATTTCAGAATAAAGGCAAATAACAGAATTAGTGTACCAACTGCTCGAAAAAGATGTTAAAAGCAAAGTGATAATAATAATAAAAAAGATACAACTACACAGGTTTTATTTTTGTTGTTTTCTTTGACAATAGGGTATGCGTTCCACAGCTTGTGGTGAACAATGAACTGAATGGACCAATATATTGCAATTACTAGTTATTCAATTTATAATCAAACTGAGCAAGAGAAAGCAAAATGTTTTACTTACAAAAAAAAAAGGTAAACATGCTTTTAGGCTGAACCAGTAGTTATGTCATACCATTTTCAAATCATGAAAAATAATAGTTCTGTCGCACCTTGTGTTTAAATCTGAACATGACAATTTAAAGGATTACAGGGAAAAAATGGAACACAATCAAGAAAGGATAATGAAGACAATCAGAGAACTGCAAGATAAATCCTATATGGAAAAATTCTGGTTATCTGGTTATCCTTAATAAGAAGGATAGAAGGGATGCGATAGAATGGACTGCCAAATACTGAATGTATGTCACAGAGAAAAAGACCAAGATTTATTCTCTATCAACCCAAAGTATGGGATGCAGAGTACAGATTCTAGATGAATCTTAAAAAGAAACCTTAAAAACGTTTTAATACTAAGAGTAATTTGACAGCGGAACCAACTATCGGCACTGCAGGGTAGAAGAGCTGGATGTATTGAAGGAGATACTTGACAAACATCTATCAGAGATACCTTAATTCTTGCACTGAGCAGGGTATGGCCTCAATGGATTCTTTCATATCTAAGATTCTATGATCCCTGTACAAACTGCGGAGGAAGGAAAGACGCAGATTGCTCTTTAACCAACCTGTAACAACTTCACATAAAGATACACTCATGTAAACCTTTGCAAAATTGCACTAACTCTATTTTCTTTTCTTCTGCCCACCCTCCTTTCAGTCTAATACTATATCTATCGTAATACTTCCCTATCAAAGTAGCACAATAGGAATTAATTTAGGTTGTGGGAGAAAGTGAGTTTCATATATTCCTGTTTTTTATGAAATTGGAATTTAATGGGGACTTAGTGATAACTTTCCAATTATGCTACCATTTATTCATAATTATACTAGTGGCGTTCTTTATTCATGACCTTTTTAACAGCTGGCAAGATGTCTTGAAACATTATAAGGATCATTAATTCCAAATAGCTCCCAACAGTTAAGTGAAGCTGAAAGGAATATTTTCTGGAATGAATGATCTGACTTTGAAAGTATTTTTATGACAGCTTATAAAGCTCTCTAGCATCAAATTATAACCTTCCTTTCTCTTTTTTACATAGAAAGGGAATCACCTGGGGAGAGTCATTCGAAAGATTCTTATAAACAAGCCTGTCTTTGATCAGACCACCGATGCAATCAAGCAGAAATGTAGTTGAATGAAAGGCTATCTACACACCAAGCAGAGAGAAAGGACACCTGGAAGCAATTTGGGAAAGGTGAAAGAATTTTGCCTAAATGTACAGACATTAGATACAGAAACACAATCCAGGAATAGTCAATTAAGGGACTATTTCAGAAAGTGAAACAAAATATTGAGAAGATGCTACAAAGTACTCTTGGTCCATTGCTCTACCATTGTTAATAAACTGGGGTTCTTCTTTTCCTTCCTTGGTAAGAAACTGGTTTTAAGCGAGAGATTTGGTTTTCCACTTTACACCTCCCACTGGCATAACAGTCATCATGTAAAAATGTGAGTTGTTTTTTTTTTTCCCTATGGAAAAAAGGGACTCAAGTGATATAGGTTCTCATAACTCCAAATATATGACAAATCTGAGGTCCCCACACGGTCTAAATACATGTTTTCCATATGGCTTTTGTGTTTCAATTATTTCTGTTCACATTCTTGCTAGTATTGTGCAAATCAATTCTCATAATAAAAATATCAAACCATTACTCACCTTTTCTCCAGCTTGGCCAGGGCCACCTGAGTCTCCTGTGGGACCTGCACGACCTTTGGGACCTTCAGGGCCATCTTCTCCTCGGGGACCAAGAGAACCAACTTCACCCTTAAAAAATATTGTGTAAATAAAACAATAAAAATTAGACACCTATCTTCACAATAAAACAAAAACAAAAAAACCCTGAACACTAATTAAAGCCCACCTACTGACTCTCTCAAATTAAGTTCCTCCTAAAGCTTTCTAAAGACAATAGCTAAGGAGCCAAAAAGTTGGCATCTTTTTTCTTTCTTTTCTATAACTTGATTAATCAGCATCCTCATTAGTGTTCTAGCTAAAATCAGAAAAGTTGACACTATTAATTAGAGCCAACTGTGATATAGGAAGAAATCCTCATTCAGTTTTTTCTTCTGTAAAAGCTTTTTGTTCCAGATCCCTCAAGATTTATCATCTGAGCCATGATGGCGCAGTAGTTAGAATGCAGTATTGCAGGATAATTCTGCTGACTGCCAGGAGTTCGATTCTGATCATCTCAAGGTTGAGTTAGCCTTCCATCCTTCCGAGATCGGTAAAATGAGGATCCAGATTATTGAGGGCAATATGCTGACTCTGTAAACCACTTAAAGAGAGCTGAAAAGCACTGTGAAGTGGTATATAAGTCTACTGTAAGTGCTATTGCTATTGTTATTAATCTTGGCAGCGGTTTCAATATATTTTGAATAAATAAAGTATTATTCAAACTTGATCCATCTTAAAAATCACCTTGAACCATTTTATACAAAAAAATATCAATAAATACAGATACGATAGAAAATGTTCTTGTTCAATAGTATCAAACTGCATGCAACTTTGGTAAAATATCAGCTTCTGTACTATATTGAGACACGGCTTGTGTACTACATTAACAATGCTGAATAAAAGAAAATCAATTGCTTTATTTTGTTATAAAGTTTTTGGAAGTTTTGAGATTTTCATAAGATGACTCTACCATTGTAAGAACAAGCAACAAGCAATTTGAGATCTGTCAGAAGAGTACAAAAGCTGACACATTCATACCAATAATGAGAATCATATATCATAAATGTCCAGAGAATACTAAAAGCAATGCAACTTCAGGAGTAGCATACAGAAATACATGTGCAATGATTCCACCACTATGTGTTGTTAATTTATAATTTAAATTACTTTAAAGTTACCTTCCAGTCAAGGTGAGACAATGTGGAACAATTAAACAGTAAATACCGGTATTAATTAAAATTCAATGATTAATAAAACATTAATAAAGCTTTAACAAAAAGCTTTAACCCATCTTCAGATTATAAAACTCAGAAGCCATGCAACCCCATAAAATGCACCTCTTAAGAAAAGTTCTCAAAAAGCAAATGTACGTTTTGACATTTCATAAAGTTTTGCAGTAAAATAGTAGCGATGACTAAAATCTCTCATCAATCTACTGGGTAGGGATGGCGAGGAGAGTAATGGAGGATAGAGAAGTTCTAGTACAAAGCTTAAACCATTGTCTTGCTAGCAAAGATCACATGCCTTCAGGTTCTTTCTTCTAAACATTGTCACCTACAAGGTCTTGATGGCAAAGGTCTTCTCTGGGCATTGAAGTAGCCCAACAATCTAGGTAGTCCTTGATTTACAATTGTTTGTTTAATGACATTTCAAAATTAAATGGCCATGGAAAAAGTGACTTACAACCCATCCTCAAAGTTTTGACTGTCACATCACGCCTAAAGTCATGTGATCACAATTTGGGCATTTGACAGCCAGCATGCATTTACAATGGTTGTCACTTCTTGTGTCATGAAACTCTGATTTGTGAGCTTCCCTGATGGCTTTTGACAAGGAAAGTCAATTGGGGAAACTGGGTTTGCTTAACAACCATATGATTCACTTAACAACCAGGTGACTGAGATAAAAATCATAAAATCAGATCTCAAGATGACTCGCTTAACAACTACATTGCTTAGCGACCAATATTCCTGTCCCAATTATGGTCATAAGTTAAGGAATACTGTACTGGGATTTATGACAGTAATCAACTTGGTTTTTGATGACATCAGGCCTTTGAGGGGAAGTGAATTAAAAGATTACTCCTGTATAGTATATGACTGAATATATTTGTACGGTTCCTTAGCATAGAAATAGTCTGCTACACTGTATTAAATTCATGGATGTTAAAGTATGTTAGTTATCATGTTGCTTTATTCCTATTTATGCATGCAGGATAAATTCCTTAATCAGTCGATGACCGGAGCAACATAGAAACTAATTATTAAAAATCTTATATAGTCATCTTGCCTTTCCTTTGGGGGGAACAGAAAATATTTCAGAAGAATCAATCATATCCATAACATAGTAGCTTTCATTTAACAAAGATCTCTATGTATTCAGCTGAGACTAAAAAAAACATCTGAGTGGATGAAGTGATAATGGAAGTTCCCTTTATCAATTTAAGTACAATTTCTCAATAAATCTAAAGAAGTTTTAAAGTAATACTTACTCTATCACCCTTAAGGCCCATATCGCCTTTAAATCCAGGGAAGCCATCTTCACCCTATGTTTTTGTGGTGAGAAAGGGAAACATAATAGACTTCCTTAAGAAATCAGAATGGAAGTTGTTAAAAATTTTGGATAAATTAATATAATGCATATGACAACCATAGCTATTTTCAAAGCAAGCCTTTTTTTATAGTCATAGACTGGCATAACATTGCTATTTTGCTGTAAGTCACAATAATTTACATTACTAAAGCTAGATCATAATACACCAAATTACTGCAATATGGCAATTTCTGTATCCCGGAAAAAAATGTCACAGTTGAGTTGAATACTTTTCAGCTTTAAAAAAAGAAGAATGAATAATGAGAAAAGTGCTTAAGGCAATAGGAGCATTCATTTCTTAATTTGTCAATGAGCTCTTCATTATAACATTACTTTTCCTTATTAAATTTCCTCCTTATATTTCCAGCTTTAAAAGTGTTGGGATTTTTTCCCATCAGATATTTCACATTCAAAAGTCGACTGGAATATAACTCAGATACTACTACTGATTCAAGGCTGATTAACATAGCCATATTTTACATGTTGCAATGATACAGTAAGCATAGCAAATCTGCACCTGGAAAGTGCAGATTTCCAAGTCATCCAATCAATGAAATCCAGCATTTGATCTAATTCAGAATGGGTTTGTTCTATTGACAGTCTTTGTTTCTCTCTTTTTTATGTTATCTTTTCTGATGCTGATAGATGAACTGGGAATCATTGGGACTAAACACTAGAATGCTTCTGTTAACAATGGTATTATGAGCTTTGGCAAATACTTTGTAGGATTCCTTAGTAGACTGCTTTCTATGAGTTCACATTTCAATACTACCAGACACAATTAGTATCTCTCAAATTAGAACATAAATATCTCTTTCTTCCCTTACTTCTCTGAATTTTGCCAAACAGTTCTCAGATCAAATACATAGACTAAGAGATAAATTTAAAGAAGTGACAGGTTACATTTTATGGATTTTAGTACAAAAAAATGCATATAAAATTTTGTAAATTAAAAGCAGTGTAGAACAATTGATCTTTGAAAAAAAAATGCAAATATTGTAGAATATGAAAAGATCGATCAATTCCTGTTTCTGACATTTTTGTCATGTTCATAGAGTCCCTATAATCTTTAATGCAATTATAGATACTATAAATAATATCTCAAAAATCAGGGATCCTGGGAAATGTAGTTCCCAGCAATAATGATGTTAGAATTATTGGCCATTAATTAATTAAAGGAATGGAACTTTCCTCATGCATCACATCAAAGTAGTCAGGAACTTTAGCTTTCTCCCTACAAATTATTCCAATTGTCCTACATAAGTAGCTCATAAAAGATCATTGATCTACACAGAAAAGCCTAACTTCCTAACCCTGGAGATTACTCTTTTACTATTATTTGATATTTCCAGGAACCATACAGAGAAATAGTCCCACGCACTAAAAGAATTGAAAACACCTAGCAAATTGGCTTAATAATTATATGTAACATATACATATATGTGTGTGTGTGTGTATATATATATATATATAAGCACATATAAGCTGAGTCCAAGGGAGGAGATAAATACGTCATCTGTCTTGAGTCCCTTCATGCCCACAAGAGATCTAAGTCCAGGCCCACCTTGAATTCCACTGATTCTTATTTACTGCCTATTTGCTTGAGCGTTAGTAGTTCAGATTCTTATAGACAGCTTAAGCTTGCAATAAACCTTTATATTCATTTGAACTGCCTGGATTTCTTGATTTCTCACGCTTGACATTTCCTGTCCTATTTTGAAAGAAATACAAGAATTTTTTTGCTGAAACCATTGGGCCATCTCATGGAGGGAACTCAGCCACTACGGCAATTTCCCAGCCACTATATAATAATTTTGCACCTAAATGTAATATACATTATTTTCACTTAAATTTTCCCATTTAGTTGGGGTGTTTTTGCAATAGAATGTAAAAATAATTAACATATTACCTTTTCACCTTTGCCACCCTTTAGCCCTCGGATGCCATCAGCACCCTATGGGAAAATACAGATGACAATGGCCAAGGGACCAGATTAGCAAAAATTCATGTCAAGTTGATTGTTTATCAAATAAAAACATAATGTTAACCATACCTTTACACCACGGGGACCAGGATAGCCAACTGGTCCATGAGGACCTACAGGCCCCTAAAAGACATTGAATTTTATTTAGATTATTCTATGTGAAGTTTAAACAGTACACATTTACTACGACAACACACACGATGCTACATATTTACTTTTCAAAAGTATCAGCAGTTGCTGTTTCGAACATGCTTTCTTAATATAATCTGCAAGGTTCAATTGTAAATATCCAGAAATATGTTAATTTAAGGCAATTGAGATCGACTTACAATCATTTCTATGTACATCAGACCTATGTACATGCAGGATCGCCTCCTGCCACCAAATCCCTCCCAAAGACCAATACGCGCCCACAGAGCGGGCC
>JANHFK010005641.1:200787-211530 GCA_036250565.1 Sibynophis collaris
TTTCGGCCCCCCCCCCCCCCCATGAATATAACCTATGATACTTCCTCAGTGATGTGCTTGCTGACATAGTCTGGAGCTGGAATCTGACCAAAAAGAAAGCAGAGTGTGATAAAGCAAAAAGAAAAGGTGGTTTGCTCTCTGCTACTTTTAGATTTGAGTATGTTTGTGAGTTCATGGGCCAGTTCCCAGGATTGGATACCTGCCAGCTAAAGAGTCAATTCCCCTGCCCCACCTCCCCACCTTTGCTTGTCACTCTACTCTGCCCTCCCAGATTTTAAGGTCCTGCTGAAAATGCAAGTAGCAGGACCTTTGCACAGATTCATGTTGTGTATACTGGTTGCACTCTTTTCTAGACTAGGAGACCCTTTGGGACAGGTGTGCAAGGCATATAATGCTATAAATCATTTGTGGAAATGACCTAGGTCTTGTAAGTAAAGGATGCTCATAGGACAGAGTGCCACAGAAGGAGAGAAACTACAGGTAGTCCTCGACTTACAACCACAATTGAGCCAGGAATTTATGTTGCTTAGTGAGACATTTGTTAAGTGAGTTTTGCCCCATTTTACCGTTTTTCTTGACACTGTTGTTAAGCGAATCATTGTTGTGAAGTTAGTAACACAGTTGTGAAGTGAATCTGGCTTCCCCACTGACTTTTGATTATCAGAAAGTCACAAAAGTTGATCTCACGTTACCCTGGGACAGGGGTGAAATCTACTTACCTTCCCTACCGGTTCAGAAGTACATGCTCCGCCATCCTCACGCCTGATTTTTGACCCTCTGCCCAGGAAGTAATAACATCCAGCCAGGTGGGTGGAGCCTCACGCTGCTGCCGCTACTGGTTCACCAAACCACGTGCCGCTGCCGCTACCAGCACGCACGAGCTGGACAGAACTAGCAGGATTTCACCACTGCCCTGGGACACCACAACCATCATAAATATGAGCCAGTTGCCAAACACCTGAATTTTGATCACATGACCATGGGGATGCGGCAATGGTCCTAAGTGTGAAAAACAGTCCTAAGTCACTTTTTTCAGTGCCATTATAATTTGAACAGTCATTAAATGTACTGTTTGAGGACTACCTGTATTTTAAAGTGATCCCTCCAACTCCATTATCAGAAAATATCTACCAGCAGAGGCATTAATTGTGCTATTCCATATGTCTTTATAGTCTCATGCGCTTCTACTAGTTACCTATCCATAATACATGGAAACAGGCTTGGAGCCATTTTCCTAGTGATAATTTATAGCAGGCATGTGGCTCACGACCACATGCGGCCCTAGGCATCTAGTAATGTGGCCCCACATATTTGTAAACTTTTAACACTCTTATGTAATTCATATACATTAACTGTATTTTATATGCAGCCCAAGCAGCAGTGAAATCCCCCCCGGTTCTGTCTAGTTCGCTGAACCGGTAGCGCTGGTGGCGGGAGGCTCCGCCCACTTGCCAGGATGTCATTACATTCCGTTTTTTAACCATCTGTGCATGCGCAGAAGAGGTCTGTGCGTGCATAGCATGCCCAAACTGATAGCGAAGGTAAGATTTCACCCCTGAGCCCAAGACAATTCCTCTTCACTCAATGCGGCCCAGGGAAGCCAAAATATTGGTTGCCCATGATTTATAGCATCTTATAGAATACTGAACCATTGTTCAATAGTATGAAGTATGAAGACAAATTTCATATCACTGCAGCAATGGCTAGAAGTTACTACAATAGTAAAATATAGTGTACCTAACTCTGCCTAAGTAACTTACGGTGATCTTATAGGCATGTAGAATAAGAATCAAGAGATAAAGGTTTAGATGAAGGTGAGAGAAAGAAAACTGTAGAATGTTAGTTTCATGCTTAACCTGAGAAGTTTGTTCTGGCAAGGGAGGTCAGGAATGGCTGATTCCAACATGGTGGCCTTTTCAAAACTCTGATGTCATTGTACCGCACAAAATCTGACATCTCAATTGATGACAGCTGAGTGCGGTGAAGCCGAAATAGCAGACATACCAAACAACCAGCTCCTGTAATCAGGCACAAGATGAATCCCCCAAGCAGTTGTCCAATGTAAACTCTATAGTCCATCATCAAATAGCAAAATGATATGCTTTATAAGAATGTTTTTTTTTAATTCAGATCCCAATTGCAACACTTGTCCCAGTTATTTTCTGATCTATGTTATTTTCCACTGTGGTAAATTGCATGAAGGAGAAAAGAGATGACATATTTACCGGCATATTATCCTAACTTCTGTACACACACACACACACACACACACACACACACGTCTCTATAAAGTATTAGACTTCTCAGCATTCCATGACTATTACACAGCACAATAGAATCTGCTTTCAGTTTCTGGTAAAAAGGCATGGCTTGACCTCAAAACTAATAAAAAGGGGAAGAAAAGCTGCAAATTCTTGGATATATGAAACTATTTAGTACATGCATATATTCTCTCCCCCTTCTCTCTCTCCCTCACCCCCCAGTTACACACACACACACACACACACACAATGTATTATTATCAGAAATCAACCAGAAATTATACAATTCAAAATACAAAATTAAACATTAATATATCCCAATTATCAGATTAAATCCTAATATATATTACTGCACTGTTGGTAAGCAAGATAGCAAAATATTGCAACCTTATTTCATGATTTGTATCAGCCATAAATGAGCCATAAAGAAGAAAGAAAAATGAAGGAAGCCAATCTAGATGGATAATGTACCAAAATCAATGTAACAACTGGGGGGGGGGGGGAGAGTGGATCTCTAGAATTCTGGAGGTGTATTAGGACTTGGATAACTGTTTCCTCCTTTCTAGGACCACGTGAGCAAAGTTGTTCAGAGACTTTGGTCCAGTGGTGAAGTCCAATTTTTTTTATTAGCGGTTCTGTGGGCGTGGTGTGGCGTGGCATGGCTTGGTGGGCGTGGCTTGGTGGACGTGCTAGGGGAAGGATACTGCAAAATCCGCATTCCCTCCCCACTCCTGGGGGAAGGATATTGCAAAATCTCCATTCCCATCCCACTCTGGGACCAACCAGAGGTGGTATTTGCCGGTTCTCTGAACTGCTCAAAATTTCCGCTACCGGTTCTCCAGAACTTGTCAGAACCTTCTGGATTTCACCCCTGCTTTGGCCCTGTAAAGCTGCTGTGTGTACCACATCAAAACAAAGTACTATCAATGCACTTACTTTAGCTTGAATAAGTCTATAAAGATGTTTTGCCAGCTTCTAGGACACCTTTCAATTGGCCAGTATTAATGACCTTTATATAAGGCAATGCTTCCTAAACTTGAATATAAATTTAAATTCAAATTAATTTAATTTAATTTGGATAAATTAACTAAAATTGGGCAAAAAGCAACTTTTCTTTTGGTAACGGCACACAAAATCATTACCCTTTTACAAAGTTATTTAATTTGACTTAAACGGTTTTACCTGGACTTTCTAATAAGCAGTTTTGGGTAATGAATAAAAAATAAATAAATTGGGAAGCACCGATACAAGGTAGTGTAAAACCGAAATCAGAGAATTAACATAAAAATTAAACAAGATTAAATTAAATGGAGCCAAAATAGAACCTAATTTTGCTCTGTACTGAAAGAGTGTCTTTTTGGTGAATGATACTTTACCTGCAACTAATTTCTATCATAAAGGCTTCTGATAAAAAAACAGGGACAACAATGTACTGAAGAGGCCTCAGGTTTTTATCAAAGTTTATCCCTATTTTTAGGATTTAAGGTGGTCTGAAAATCTACAGATATGGCAGAAAGGTCACCTTTGGCCACCTTTGTGTAATTGGAAATCAGATGTAAAGTCTGGCACCGATCAGTTGTACAACAGCCTTTTCGAAGCCCATTGGTTCATCTGCATTAATTTATTTATTCGGAAACCTATATGACTGCCTATCTAATACAAAATAGTCCTAAGCAGCAATTAGCCTTACCAAGTAGAACCAGACAAGAAACCCAACCAGATTGAGCTAAATCTACTTTATTCTAAAGCTACATTAGAAAAATCTTGCAAGTCTGAAAATATAAATTTCCTGCTGTGTCCTTTGTAGTCTGAGAACTTAGGGTCTCCTCCAAACCTATTATGCAGCTGCAGGCTATATCAGTGGTGGGTTCCTACTGGTTCGCTCCGGATCTTGTGAACTGGTAGTAGCAGTGGCAGGAAGCTCCTCCCACCCACCTGGACATCATCAGACACTCTGCACATGCGCAGAAGCACTGTGCACGAGTGAAGTGAGCGGATGCACACTCTCCCATTGCGAACCGGTAGCGAAGATAAGTGGAAGCCATCCTTGGGCTATTATCTTTTATCTAACCGTCCACTAGGCAACATATCTCCCCCTCCATCTGAAGGTTTTTCTCACACACTATTACAGTGGTTCACATCTTTCCAGTCTATGAATTTATCATATGGTGCTTTGGATAAAGCTTCTCAATTAGAATTAGGAAGGCAATCATGTGATAATTAACCAGATCAGATTTTGGTCCAATCTTATATATTGGCACAATCATCACCTGGTGCTAGATTTCTGGAAACTGCCTAGAACAATCAAAAAATGGGACGAAGGGAGCCAAAATCAGGGCCCAACAGTCAGCATTATTGTTTTATCATTTCTGCAGGGATGTGGTCATAGCCAGTTGCTCTACCATTCCTCAAGCAACTTATCTGTCATTTCACCTCTCAAATTGTAACAGGAGGCTGTTTGGCAACTGGATAAGGTGATTGGGACCCAGGTGTTATATAAGCTGCAAAACCAGACCAGAGGTGGGTTCCACTTACCTTCGCTATCGGTTTGCGACTGGAGTGCGCACGCGCATAGAACATCCATGAGGACATCTGGGCGGAGCCTCCCGCTGCTGATACTTCCGGTTCGCAAGATCCGAACCAAACTGGTAGGAACCTACCACTGAACCAGACTGAAAAAACAGTTCCATGATTTTGCAGTATTTGGCGGCCTGATATGGATGGAATGCCCTAAACCTCTGTTAATTGTTGTCCAGAACATTGCATCTAATATCTATAGAATCATGGATATTGTGGAAAAATACTCTTGGCCTATTTTTCACAGTTTCCACATAGGGATCAAAACCAGATTTGTAATCGCACGCAAATATATTCTCAGTGGTTAAGCATGACTATTAGAATTGCCTTGTTATTCTGTGAGTGTTCTGAGGCACATTTTTTTAAAGTTTTTACTATCATTTGGTAAACACCAGGAAGCTATTGAATAAAAAGCATTTTTGTCATATATCCAGAAGAATTTATTAATAAGCTACATTTTATTTCCATTAAAGGCCAATTTATATAATGCATGCTATAATTTCTGTTCTGTAATCTCTTGCCATTATTTTGTGTTCCAAAAACAAGTAGCCTTTTTTTTTCCTGCTGTGTTAAAGGATCAGTGTAGAGGTAGTCCTTGATTTAACACCATAATGGATAGAAAAAATCATAATAGTCTTAAAGTGCATCATTATATCACCAATCCATTTTATGACCTTTTTTTTGTGATGTTGTTAAGCAAACCCATTGCTTGCAATGGGGCATTTTTGCCAAAACGTGGAAACAAGCGTCCTTTTTTGGCAAAAATGATGTAAATCACAATTATATGACCGCAAATGGCCATAAATAGCAATAGCACTTTGACTTATATACCACTTCACTTCACTTCATAGTGCTTTACAGCCCTCTCTAAGCGGTTTACAGAGTCAACATATTGCCCCCAATAATCTGGATCCTCAATCTGGATCTTGGAAGAATGGAAGACTAAGTCAACCTTGAGCCGGTGAGGATCAAACTGCTGAACTGTTGGGAGCTGGAAGTCAGCAGAAGAAGCCTGCAGTACTGCATTCTAACCACTGTGCCACCACGGCTCTTGCAGGCTGGTTGCAGAGTGCTTGCAATACAGGCCCATGGCCATGGGAAGGACCTGTCTATCAGAATTTCAGAACTCAGGTCTTAAGTATCTTCTGAGGAGAATCCATTGTAACTTCAAAAAGTTGCTAAGCAACCAGTTGTAAGTCAAGGACTAATGTACCTAGGATTCAGGATCAGCAGGTTGCAACCTAAAGAGGTTTCTTTGCACCCTTTCATCACATGTATTATATTATATATCCTGTGTGGCAATGGCAATCTCTGTTTGAGATTTTCTTATCTTTTGTAGAATAGGAATTGAGGTATACCCGTCCAATATATGGAAGATTCCATACACATATCCAAAATTATATATCATTTTCTGAGAATAGTGAAAGTACAGTGAACCAGAATTTCATTCACAGAAAGATTATTGTGTAATTTCAAGATACTACAAGATTCTTTTTAGTGCAGTGGAAAGCTGTAATTAAAGGAACAGTTAGAATATCTGTTCATAATGCTAGCTATCACCTCACATACTCATAGTTTTCATGAAACAAAAAGTTTCCATAAGAAAAATAGGACAACAATCTTTAAAAATATTTTGGATTTTTTAAAATGAAAAACTAGTCATTTTTTCTTCAATGTCAGGAAAAAAACGGCCATATTAGAAGTCAGACTATTGACTCAGTCATGTCACTATTTGAAGTTCCAATACAGACAAGATGGAGATTTGATTGTAGAATCATGGCCTACCATCTTGATTTTTTGACATGCCTCGCCTTCGTGGCGGGCCTGATTTCAGTCACAAGTTATTTGACATGTACGGGAGGACCTATACGTAATGAGGGATTGCCTCCAGGTTTTAAAGGGTTCCCTGCTTCTCAGCCACCTTCTTCAAGTGGCCAAGCATTTCTTACCCAGGTCAGGAGAGACATATTTCTAAATTCACAGGATACTTGATGTTTTATTTCTTACCATTTAGTTATCTCCCCCCTTTTCCAAATGACTTCTAGCTGCCTTCAGTTCAAATTTGGAACACATGCCTCATAAATGAATTGGAGGGTTCATTTAAAAGTTGAAATTAAAGCTTAGCTCAGCAGAGTACAGAGAAATAAATTTTTAAAAAATTATAAAATTCAGTATTTGTTTGTAGCTTTTATTATGAAACGTTTGACCATATCCATCATTTTCTATAATCACTTACACTGGTATTACTTTTATCTTTATATATCACGGCCTAAAGTGTGAGGAAAACTGGCAGTCTCCAACGTTGATAAATCAATAAATAAGCTATTCTAAAGACGGAATAGAATAAACAATTCTAAAATATGGAAGTCTAGGCATTACATCACCAACTGATAACATCCCTTAAAAATCTTTTGGGGGAAATGAAAGAGTTTCCCCTGCTTTGTAATTTTTACAAATTTTTATATTAAGAAAAAGAAAACCATTTGAATTGCACTCGGTCTCTAAAATACTTTTAGCTGTATTATAACACATAGCCTTGGAAATGCATCCAACTGGACAATGGGAAGGTCTTTCTGTCCAAACTGTTAAGTTCCTGCCAAATGCATATTAGAGCAAGATGGGGTAGTTTGTTTTATAAGTAGGAATCACCCTTTGGAAACTATTGGAAGAAAGACTGCATGAAGTATTTCTATCTGTAAGCCACAAGAGTTATAATGTGAACATTATTGTTCTTTTTTTTTTTTCTTTTACTCTTTTAGGCACAGTAAGCAAAAGGGTGTATTTTTCATTGCAGACTTTGGCGTACAGTAGCTATTTGACTAACTATTAGCACATGTGCCTTTGGCTTGCTCAAAAGATGACCTATAGACTAAACAAGAGGATTTGGAATGTGGAACTATTGTTATGATGAGATGAATCAAAAGAACCTTTAAAAAAAGGTAAAAGCATGAAAATGAAGCTACATCAGCAAGTTTATTCATGTAATTTTATGAATAAAATTAATATTTATGTACCTTCCATAATAAGGTACTTTGTATTGCAGTTATTTCTAAACAGCCTCCAATGGGTCATTTATATTAGCAGACTATCATTTACAATAACTTATTGTAGACATTATAGAAGGAGAGCTGGCTTAGACAATGGTGGCAAAAAATCAGGAATGTAGCAGCACCTTTTCCATTCACAAACGCTTATGATTTTTAATAAAATTTGTGAGTTGGAAAAGGTACTACAAGATTCTTGACTTTTTTGCTCCTTAGGATAACAGCGACCCTTCAACACTGGACATTATTAAATGATATATAAAAAGATTTATTTGTTTATTTATTTAATTTATATAGCTGACTATCTTATAACCAATTCTGGGCAGCTCCCAATCAAAAGTCTAAACAGAATAAAAACAATAATAAAACTATAAAATTAAACACATGAAAACACTAAAAGCAACATAGAGGTATAATAGTGACATTTCTTCATTTTTCTCTTTCACATCAGATCATTCTGTTTTTATGTTACATATTTCACTTCTAAAGACTAATGAGATCATTATTCACCCTACATTTAAGTACTTAATGGGTCACGGTACAGAGGATGCAATTTATATCATTTTATTTCATAAACATTCGCTCAGAACCAAAGACTTAAATACTTAACAGCAATCACAATACAAAGGATGCAATTTACATAATTTTATTTAGTAAACATTTGCTCGGAACTGGAGAAAATGATGAAATATATTGTCATTATATTGTATTCTAATGTCATTATATTTAGTAGAATATTCAAACATGAAACCTGAGTGTCACTTTGGAGATCTTTACAGTTGTCCAGTATATACTAAACTATTATGCATGACCCATATGGAAGTTATGACTCAATGGAAAATGGAAAAAGAAGATCGGCATATAAACCACTGCTTCTTAACCAGAGGTGGCTTATTTTTTCTTGTCTTCTGAGGACAAGACTGTGTGTCTCCAATTCCTTAAAGACACAAATTGGGGAGGGAATGTTCAACACCACCTAAAAATAGTAGAGAGACTTCTACTTGTACTTTACCTAAGGGGACTCGGCTATTTTAGCCATGTGGCATGCAAACTGTGTCCTTCAGATTAGGAACATGAACCAGAAAACGAGAAGACACGTTATTGCTGCCCTGCACATCTGCTTTTGAGAGGGAGTTACTGCCCTGTTTTCATATCCCTTGAAGATAAAGATCTTTTATTATTATTATTCTTACTCTCATAAGGTAACATTTTAAAATCAAATGCTGTGGTTGGAAATTCTGAGCATGGATGAAATGGAATGCAGAAAGCATGCAGTCTATGATCTTCCAGATGTCACACAATGATTATCTTACAAAGAAGCCTGTCTCAGCACTGGATAGAGATTTTCTGATTAATTTACAGTAGCTATAATGGAAGGATGGAAAATCAGCGCCCAAGAGTGATATTAATGGATCACCTTCCAAATCTTAGTCAATCATCAGGTGAAAATCTACCTTGGGTGTGTTGAATGTCTGCCTTTTTCTATTTCTGTAGTATCAGAAACTGTTTAGAATTACAGAACTCCAGATGGAGCTACAGAAAGTGACTGGATGGACTTGGAACCTGTTCAGTTTCTGCCTCTAAAATTATTTCAAACTAGCTCAGATTCATCAGGCATATTAATATCAAGCTATTAAAAAATGCCATTCCCCCAATGTCTGCCTAGGTATTTTTCCAAAGAGAACTTAAAACACCAAGGTGAATTATGATGCAGAGACCCCATTATAGCAGTAAAGTTCAATATTATCTTTACAACTTACACTGCATGGTACATTAAGGCCCTAATTTTGTTTTCCAATTTCCTGAGTTTCTGGACCATAAGCGGAGAGGGGAATAATCTTCATACCTGTGAGAAAGGATTTAAATTAATTTTTTAAAAAAAACGTAATTTAAATTTACATACTTTTAATAATGGCACTATTTTATCAATACAAGATAGAAGAGATGAGCCTATCGCACAGCTTAATTTAGCATGTATGGGGTGATTTGTATATTACTTTTTTTTTTATTTCTGGGAGAATAAATGAAAGAAATTGGGCATTCCTTTTAAGATATCTGTGAGATAAGCTTCAGTCCAGATTTTATCCAAATATTCCATTCCTCTTTCTTAACTTAAGCAAAGTTACGGTCCTCCCAGGAACATAAAGTGGCATACAACTCCGTCCCTACTTTCCCTAAACAATCTACACACACAAATACAAATAGCTCTTATTACTATGGGGGAACAACTGCTGTTTTCATCACTCCAAACATAGTACAATGTCATATTTTTTTTCACACAACGCCTTACAAGAAACCTAAGAGAAGAAGCTGTTTCTTGGGGCCACAGACAACAAAAATTATCTCCCCCAAGAAAAAGGTCCATCTCACAGAGTTAGGATAATATAGGAGTCCATTCTTTCTACTTGCCAGAGCAAGAGAGCTCCGATGTGGCTGAGAGACAGAGAAAGACATTGGTGATTTGGGTTGACTTTCAAATTTCTCCAATTTGGGGAGATTATACCAGATACAAAAACAGGGAAGACACCTCCTTCTATTTCTGGGACAGAAGGTAGCATTCGTGTAATAATAATAATAACAATAAAAGCAGGTCAAGTTCGAAATCCAAATTTGACCCAAATCACTCTGCGTTTTTAACTCACCCCCTACTTTACTGCGCCGATTTAGACGTGTAGCAAAACGGATCACACCTAGACGCGATCCAAAAGGCCACACCCGTATGGATTGGGGAAATTGGCGTGTTGGGCACCGAGATTATTTAAATCCCAATTTGGCGGCTGGCTGACCCGGCGAAAGGAACGAAGGAAAAAATGGGGAAATTGTGATGTCCTGGATGCTCTCTGAGCTTGGTTGTTTGCTTG